>JAOXYI010715775.1:0-14197 GCA_028566495.1 Lithophaga antillarum
GGCAAGCATCTAACAGTAGCTAGGTTATTGTTGCCTACATATTATGATTCCAACTTGTTGTTATAGAGTCATGCTGGAGACGAGGCAAACTGCGCAATCGGTGAATGCTTATGTTTTTTCTATACAGTTTCAGAAATTTATGATGTCAGAAATGACACAATATAGTACTTCAATCATTTTCTTTAATTTTGTTATATAATAAGAGGGTCATTGCACAGATATTGACAATTTGTGTCCCTTGCAGAATATTAATTAATATTGCAAGATTATGCAGTAATATTTTGCAGGGGACAATTTTCCTCAATATTAGTACAAAAATCCTACATTACTCGATCAACTTGAACGGTAGAAGTGAATAATGATTTTAATCCTCTCCATTACTGATAAGGGACCAAAGATACTGATTTTAAGTGTTGGTAGAAGTGGATGGTTTTACTGTCAAGGATCTTGAATTCATTTGAGGAGAACTAAAGAGTCAATAAAGAAATTAAAGGCCAATTTTCACTGTTACACTGTATTGTCAAGATTTCAGATTTTGCAATTCTATACCAAATAATATTGTCATCTTTTAATCAGATCAGCACTTACAGGGTGCCAGGGACCTCTGTATTGTTTCTGTACTGGGCATTCAATTTATGCCATTACTGATTCTATCTTAAAGTAATGCTTTAATAAGGCCTTATCAGTCACTCACACCTTTCAGACCATAGCATCAAAATTTACACCTGTCAAAGTAATCTCAAAATGCTACCTTTTTAAGGTTGAGAAACGAGAGTTTGATTTTTCTTAGTCTAGTAATAAAAGAAAGATACGCAAACTGAAATATAGAAATTTAATATTTAATAAAAATATTTTTATTATATACTATTTTTTCAAATTGTAAAATACCAAATTAAATTTGTAACACATTTCAATGATTACTTCGGACTATCAGAGATCATATTTGCAAGTACAGATCAGATACCTTTCACCACTAAGCTGTCTGTTCTAGCTTAATTTCAGGTAAGATGTGTATAACTGGTAACTTTATGTAGGTAAGATTTACTGGTTACCTGCCTGAAGGTCCTGTTGGTACTCTGACATCCCCACTGATACTGATGGTCATGCTGTAGATGAAGTATTGTGAAAAGTGTGAATAAAACATAATACCATGCCTCAATTACCCTTGTAACTTTGTAAATAATGTTCTACGCTTTACATGAAGAAGAAGAAATTGTATCAACTGTCATTGCATGGAATTCTTTATTTCATTACAGGTGATCTTGCTCAAAAGAAATTTATCAGTAGTGACGCAGATACAACTAGTCTAGATCTAGATGGCACTGAAGACTACCTTATTTTGGCTTGTGATGGATTATGGGATGTCGTTGATCCAGACATGGCTGTTAAACTGGTATATGATCATGTTCAAACAGTGAACGGAGATTTAAGTAGCGTAGCAAAACATCTAGTTGTCACAGCAAAGGATTTAGGATCAAGTGATAACATAACAGTTACTGTTGTTTTCTTCAAGCGTGATATTAGTGTGCCTGAAATACCTCAGTTATTTAATTTTGGCATATCTGAATCTCAGGGAGAAACTGATTCAAATGATAATGCCAGTCCTGATTCAGGTAATAAGGGGGGTAACTCTGACCAGCCTAATACGGGAAATGACACTAACTCAACAAACCAATCAAAAACTACCTCAGGGAATGTAATGCATGATAACCATGACCAAATAGATAATTATTTTGAAGATGTTGATCAGTCAAAATTCATATGTAGTAATGAAAGTCATAACAAACACCAAAATCATAGACGGCGTAATTTAAATGAGAAGGAAGATGCTGTAGATGGTACCAGTCCATCACCAAAGAAACCAGTATTAACACGAAATGAACCAGTCTTTATCATAGAGAGTACACATGAAAAACAGAGGCATCATTTTTTTGCATCACCAATAAAACTTGAAAGTCAACATAGTACAATTGCAGGGTTCCGTCAACAGTATGAAACTGTTTCTGTTGCAAATTTGAAAGATTACTCTTTAGAAACAGAAAAATCCAATAGAGTTACCCCCAGATTAATAGACATTAACAAGATTGAAGACACGAAAGAAAAATTAATAGATGTTAACAGAATTGATGAAACCAAACAGAAATTGATAGATATTACTAAGATTGATGATGCCAAGGAAAATATTTTAGATTCAGACAGTTCACTACACTCAGGATATCTGTCGAATTCCAACAAACACTCTGAACCATATTATAACAAGTCTATGTTTTCACCACGAAGAAAACATCATCGGCGCAAAAATAAAGACAGGGAACATCATGAATCAGTTGGAGAAACAAAACGCAGCAGACGACATCGAGAGTTATCACCCATTGTCTGGAATTTTACAGGTACAACTAAACCCAGTGTGAACAATTACAAACTGACATATGCTAAAACCTCGTCAAACTCAACACCACGGTTTTCAATACATTCCCATGGCAACTTGAGTGAAACACCAATAACAATACGCAAATCCTTGCCAGATTTATCAGGGATAGATAAATATAAATCTCTGAGGATATCACATGATCTCCGTCATGCAGAACATGGAGTTTTACCACCAGCTCAGTCTTTTGACATTAGCCATTCTTCATCTCAGTTTACAAAATTAGAATCTTCTCATCCTCAGCTACCGAAACTTAAGATTTATGGAGGGCAGTCAAATTCACATTCCACCAGCAAATTTCCTTCAACATGGAAACCAAAAAAACCTGGACGAATGATTAGCGGAAATATGACAGATGTGCCTCCTTCACCTCTTCATAATCAGAGACTTCATCATGATCGACAAAACTAAAGATGATAAAACTTACTTACTCTTAATTAGTTATGCAATGTTTGAATTCAGTGTAGTTGCAATGTTTGAATTCAGTGTAGTTGCAATGTTTGAATTCAGTCTAGTTGTAAGAAAAACCAAGCAGAGAATTCAAAATACACCAAAGTCAGGTATTTTTACTTGTTTGTTGGAAGTTATTCCAGATTAAGAGAATTGATCATAATATTTTTTATTACCAAGTATTCATTAAGTTATTTTTTATAGTCAGTATTCCCATCATAATAATAATAAATGATGCCCCAAAAAACGACTTTTTAGCTTTAAACATATTTATTATTATTTAATATTTATTTAAGGGGTACAGGTAACTTGGTTGACCCAATATTTTTCTCTTTTAATGTGAATATTTCCTTTGTAAGCTGTCTGTCTGATAGAGGCCATTAATTAGGGTTTATTTTTCCCAAGCAACCTGTCTTCCAGTTGCAGTGTAATTCAATTTCATACAACAATTCATCATTTGGGAATCCTCCCTTCCTATCCTAAAGAAATAGATTGTTATAGGGGAAACTTTTCTTTCTAAGTTACGCCTTCAACATTTTAGAGTCGTCATTTCAAAGTTATTTGTCTTTAAGTAATCAAGGATCCTCCATTTTCCATGTGTTCTGTATATCAGGCTGGACTTTCCCTCTCCATTAATTTTGAATTCCCCATTCCAACATACTTCCATATTAATAGGGAGTTCTGTACATTTGTATTTCAATTTCTAAGTTATTTATTATTGTTTAGCATTTCAGATTTTACTTTAAGTTTTAGTTCTCCAAATTTTTGTCTCATCTGTGATGAAAGCCACAGATGAGGAGTTGTAGGTATGCTTTTGACAGTGATGTTCAATTTATGTCAAGTTTTTGTGATTAGCTCCTTTTATCAGTAACCATACACCATAGTGCAACCATATTTGGACCACACATTCATCAGGGGATGTGCATGTCAGCTTGACACATGTCACTTGACCTTAATCTCACTTTCACGGTCTACTGATTTTGTTTAATTTACATCAGATTCTTGTGCTTAGCTCTATTTCTCAGCAACCACATATCATAAAGCAACCATATTAGGTCCATATGTTCATAACAGGATGTACATGTCAGCTTGACACATCACTTGACCTTGACCTCATTTTCATGGCCCCACTGACTTCAATTTCTATCAAATATTCATGATAAGTTCCATTTGTAAGTAAGTACATATTATGGAGAAACCACAGTTGATCCTCATACCCTATTGTAATTTGTAGAATTTCTGAAAATTTCAGACGGTAAAATTATCAAGTTCATTTTTTCAGAAACTGATTGATTTTTCATAGTTTTAGAACTTTGTTAAAACTGTTTAACTGCTTCATTTACAATAAACATTGTCATATTCTGTTTATTAGAATGGAAATTCTTATTTCTTATGGTCAGTTGCACCCATAGACTGCAATATTACAAGTTTCTCTATACCATTTTCTGGTATTTAATGCATTTGTGCCAATGTAAAAAAAAAACATTGGGAGAAAATTTCGTTTGTGCCAACATTAAAGTTGAACATGTGCCATAATTTTTTATTGTATCTAATTTTAAGTTACAGTTACATATAATAATTTCTTAGGTTGAAAAATATTAATACATGTACAGTGTACCAAACTTACTACACTAAAAACAAAACTGTTTCTAAAATTTTATAAATACTATATTGGGTCCTATTGCTTTAATATATCTGTTAACTTTTATTGTATTGCTGGTTTTTCAGGTATTTACTTGGGGAAGAGTTTTTGCACTTTTTCATGAATGCAAAAATAAGTAACAATTTCTGTATTTTAAGTATTACAGAATCAGAAATCTGGCAGCTATGGGAAAGGAGTTTTTATCATGATTACCTTTTTTGTGAGTGCTCAATAATGTCCCTTAAAAGAACAGGATTTTCATATGACAACTATGTAACAGTGAAAATCTTATACAAAGGTGTCTTTGAATTTTGATAGATATGTTAACAGTCACAAAGTTTTTAAAATGAATGACATTCTTGATGCACTACTGAAGTCCTAATGTAAGGCTTTTTTGAATTATTAGGCACCAAGTAGGCCATTTAAGAACAAAATCTGGAAATGTAAGAAATAGTACATTTTGTGTAATTTGATAGTTTTGGCTGAAAAATACTAAACATTGACACATTTATGATGCTCTGTGATGCCATTTTTCACATATTTATGTTAAAATAACTAGACCACCGTAATAGTTTGAAGTATTATTTTGACATGAGAATGTTCGATTAAGGCAATACTAAGTCACTTAGCTTACCTTACCAATAATATATGGCTTCCTGATTTTCCGAGATGCTGCTTGAAACAAAAATCTTAATAAAAAGGTATTAATTTAACACTGGAAATTAATTTTGAAGTTGGAAAATTTGATTATATTTCTGTCCTAAGTCCTAACCTATCTAACATAGGGTTAGCCATGTATGCATGTTAGATAGGTTGCATCACTAAGGGTTTGTAATGGTTACCAAAGTAAATGTCAAAGTAACGAACTCCTTAGCCATGCATGTTTTGCTAATTTCCGTAGTTGGGGTTAGTTTCATGAAATATTTTGGTCTTAAATATTCCATGTTTCAAAATTTTTTGACTTTTAAATGAATACTTTGTTTTATGTATATCCTTTTACTTTGTGAAAAATTCACCACTATTTGACCAGTGTAGGTAATCTTGGTGAAGTTTCTGAATCTGAATAGTTGAAACCACTTTATATCAAGTGTGAATACGATGTGGGGAAAATTTGGATTAATTGATTTTGAACCATGCACTAAGGTTCCTGGTATCAGTAAACATACTGAGAACAGCATGTGTAACAGAAAAGAATATTTATTTTGTTCCATTGGGTGATGGGTGCATTTTTCACATGTATCTGCACATACATCTAAGTCACAGATTTGGTTTCCCTGTTATGATGTCAGGTTTCTTTAATCATTTTTATGAGCTTCTTGTTTACAACGCCAAGGGTCTGTTCAGTTGGTGTGCCACTTTTACATACACACACACACAAAATATTCCACTTAGTAGTTAAATATTAATAATGTTGTGGTGATAAATTAGCAAAAATTGAATGCTTATACTTTATTTATTCTTTATGAGATTACATACACCAAAAGACATTGCAATAAGAATGTTTGACACAGAATTTACTTGTAAAAGTATAAATATAAAAATGTAGTCCCACTTGCTAGAATTATCGTTATTGGTCTAAGGGAGATAATTCTAACATACAAAAATAACAATTTTACATGCATAATTCTCTTGAGTGAGTTAATTATAAAAATAAGAAAATAAATGTTACACACAACACATGTCCAACGTTGCATAGGATAATTACAGAAAAATTTGAAATCTTAAGATTGTTTAATATCACTTGCAAAATTTAAAATTACAAAATAAACAGTAGATTAGGCACAATTTGCTTTATAAGAATAAACCTAAGTCACCTATTTTGTTGTTAAGATTTGAAAAACCATTTCGAGCAACATTCTCAATTAGAATTTAATGAAACATTGTAGATTTGCGATCCTGTTCAGGTTTGCAGGTTAATGTAGATTTGAGAAGAAGCTCACTTCAGCTCTTTCGTGCTTTGATTTTACAGTGTTACAAATTGCAAAATACAGGTCAAATTCATTCAGACAGTTTGAGATTAGACCTTTGAGTTTTTAATTAATTTCACTTTCTTTTGTTTCCATTCAGTGACCATAGTTTGACATATTCTTTTTAATTTTTAGCTCACCTGATCTGAAGGGCCATGTGAGCTATTGCCATCACTTGGCATCCGCTGTCATCCAATGTCAGTCCGTCTGTCATTAGCTTTTCACATTTCAATCTTCGCCTCTGAAACCACTGGGCCAATTGAAACCAAACTTTACAGGAAGGATGTACGGAAGGTTCTTTCCACAGTTTCCTCATTTTGTGCTGATCAGACAATTAACATGGGTGCCATTGGCAATAATAGTTTCTGATTGGCTAAAATTTTTAAAATCTTCTCCTCTGATACTACATGGCCAAATGAACTCTTACTTTGCAGGAATGATGAATGGAAGGTCAATAAACAAAATTTCCTCGTTTTGTGATTATCGGACAATCAACATGGCCGTCATGGGCAAGACTAGTTTCTGATTAGCTGAAATTTTAAAAATCTTCTCCTCTAAAACTAATAGGCCAAATGAACTGTTACTTTCCAGGAATGATGAATGCAAGGTCCTGTACAAAGTATCCTCATTTTATGCTGATTGGACGATCAACATGGCCGCCATGGGTAATACTTTAATTTCTGATTGGCTAAAATTTTAAAAATCTTCTCTGAAACTAATAGGCCAAATGAACTGTAACTTTGCGGGAATAATGAATGGAAGATCCTGTACGAAGTATCCTCATTTCGTGCTGATCGGACAATCAACATGGTCACATTGTGTAATACTAGTATCTGATTGGCTGAAATTTTAAAAATCTTCTCCGAAACTAATATGCCAAATAAACTGTAACTTTGCGGAAATGATGAATGGAAGGTTCTGTACAAAATTCCTCATTTCGTACTGATGGGACATTCAACGTGGCCGCTGTGGGTAATACTAATTTCTGATCAGTCCATGATCAGGTGAGACTCTAGTTTAAAATTTGTACACACTGTTATAAAATACAAAATTTAAGTCCAGCTCTTCAGTGGACACGTTCTTTAATTGTACTATAATGATAATGGTAACCTTCGATTATATGCAAGTAGCATACAAGTTTGATACCACAAATATGGTTTATTTTTATGAATTTAGTTTAGAAATTATGTTTTTGGAGTGTATGTTGATGACATTAATTTTATATTACAACTTCAAATTATTAAAAGGAAACCAAATCGTAACAAGGATCTATGTATGAATATATATATTACAATGTCAACAGTAGACTGAGTAGTTAATTTGGGTTACCTCGGCAACTAACTGAGGTTTTTTGATCAGACAACAGGGTATATGACACATATTGCATACAGTTTTGTTGCTCATTGTTTTAAAGCATCATTTGTTCATACAGATTTGTTGCTCATTGTTTTAAAGCATCATTCATTTTGTACAATATGATTTATTTAAACATTTCATTTTATTATTTAAATTGAATGGATTTGGTGCAATCTGCTTGATTTGTATGAAAATCTGATGAATATCTGTTACAGTTAATTTGGAAATTAATGTGATGTTTTTATTAAATGCGAAAAGTGCGACTGGTTGAGGATCGCATTAATTATAACTCGTAATTTTAATGCAATTTTTCTTATCTTAAATTTCTGACTGATTTATCCCCCTTGTGGCCTTGGTACGTGTTAAAAGTTGACCAATCTCTTTAGGGACAATACAGCATAAGTCTTGCCATCATCGCTGAATAACGTTGGGTTTTTATGTTTGACGAGTCCATATGCCGGTATTGTAGAGTAACTTATTTTCTGCACATTCATTAATCATTCTCTGATATTTGATTGACCTTTATATTATCCCAAGCCATTAGCTTTTTAGTTCTTAAAACTATAGACAGGTGACTAATACTCAGTGTTATTACACCTGTTTCTAGATCCCAAAAATCAAACTTTTTTCAATACACACTGTAGAATTAAATATACTTTTCTAGATTTCATTACACAAGGTTAAGTTGTTTATTAGAGCAAAATGTTAATTGGAAGGAATTAATGGGAAAAAAGACGAAACAAAAACTTTAAGTATGGTTTATTAAATGGATTTTAACAAGTACTTCTGTAATTAAAAATGATATTTTTCACAACCTTCGACACTCTCATTAATAACACTTTTTAAAAAAAATTACAACCTCGCATTTTTACCATGGGTCATGGATTCGCATTAATAAGTGCTTGCAATAATTTCCGAATTTACAGTACCTATTTCTGTGTTTATTTTTGTTTTATATCCATATTTTGAAATCAGGATTTTTGTTTAAATGGCAAATTTTGTACTACATGACAAAAATTTGGTGTGAAATTTTTTTAACATCTGGGAATAAGTTGATTATTATTGGTTGAATTTATACACAGTTGTGTATTAATTGTGCGTTTAGTTCAATCATAATAAAGGAATGGGCCAGATATGATTTAAAAATGAAAAAGAAAGATCGTAATTATACATGTGTCACAAGGACTGGCTTAAACATTTTGGTATTAGTTTAAGATGAAAATGCATATAATTTTGTCATGTTAAATTAATAGTATATCCTTACAGCATCATATTTTGACTATTTAAAGTTTAAGTTAAGCTAATGCTGACATGTTTTTCCTTAGTTTTTCATCTGGAAAACATAGGCCACTTACACTGAACAAAAAGATTTGTAATGAGTGTGTCTGTCATATCAAAATAAAAATTTGAATACGATAATAAATTTCCTTGTAGGTATGTACATCAAAGTACAGTTCATAACAATATGAAAAGTGTCATTTTTTTGTAAAAAGTGAAAATCTATATATATTTAAAGGTCATCTCCTTATAAAACTTGTAAAATTTCACATGAGGTGATTTTTGCCAGTGTAGTTTGTTTTTTATTTCATTGTTATTTATATTATATGAATTTATCACTGTGAGTTGCAATTTAAATATATCACTGTATAAAATTTATTATTACAAAAACTGTATATTTGATTTTAATAAGTTTTAGTTTGGTATGTTATAATTATATTCCTTTCATTTTGTGAACTATATCCTAAACCAGATAATTTTTGCATTGTTTCTTTCTTTTGGAAAAGTTGTGAACAAACATTAAATTTACATAAGATACATGTAAATCAGGTGACAAACTCCTGACATAGTGTGAAGTATCAATATTTATGGTGTTTTGATTTTTGCTATTTTTGCATTAGCCTAATTTGTGCTAAAATAAATCCCTGCGAAACGGAAGTTTTTATATAGATTTTAATTAAAGAAATTTTTTAACCTAAAAAAAATATACCTGTCTATATGTCAATAAGCAGCATTCCATGAAAATTGGAATTAGCAAAAATAATACTTTTACAGTATCCCTCAAAATGGCCCCTATACTGAAAATGTTACTGTTCAAAAGCCATGTTTTAAACACTTCCAGTTATTTTCTTAATGAAGATGTGTGTTTTTATGGGCTTGAAGGATGAAGAATAAATCACCTACCAGCTCACTGAAAAAACTATTGGTTTAGAAACAGCAAAATAGCATTTTCTTAAGGAAGCCCTGAACTGACGGTATTATGCATATGATCTAATGTAAACATGACTGTCAAAAATACTTTGAAAAAATATTTTTACTAGTTTTCATGCTTTCAGAGAAAATCATTGGTTGAGGGGATTGTTGGACATCATTTTTATAAATTTTAAAATTGTTTTTAAAGAGGTATTACAGTTGTTGAGTAAACAACATCCACAAAAACATGTACATCACAAAATATTTAAATGATTTTACTTCACACATTTTACATGGCCAAAGTATCTCGGTCATATGATGGTGTGGCGATATTTGTCCTCTGTAAACAGTTGTCATTGGCTAATTTCAACAATACGATCCTCCAGTAGCAAAACTCATGTTTATCACCTTTACGAAGTAGTGGCAAACCTCTACTTTCCTGAACTTTCAGTTAGGGGGCAAAAGGAGAATTTATTTTTCCTATAATTTTAACAGTGTATTTCTTTGATACCTTTATTGACCCTGTACACTTGAACTTTATTAATGTCAGTTGTTTATCAGCTGTTAATATGCTGAGAACTGTTGCGAAACCAGTAGGAAATCCCACGAGACAGTTTAACCAGTGTGTGGGTTATTTTTATACAACTTGTTGAAAAGTGTGAAAATTCACCAGTAATCATAAGAGAAATTATGTTTAACTCTTCACATCTTACTATTAAATTTTGAATCTAAAAAATAATATGAGAGACCACCATGTCTGTGACCACCTTATCCTGTTAGACTATTTCCAGCTGTCCAGCTGAACTGTTGAAACTCCCAACCTTGGATAAGTGTCTGGATACCTTAACAAATGAAGCGAGGTGGGCAGGACTTGAACCCACAACAGGGGTGTTAGGATTTTGTTTATGCATGTCCCTTGGTATATGTATAGAAATTATAATTAAAAAGTGGATTGATAAGGAAATCACAAAATTAATCTCCAACAAATACAATGTATTCAGTACCTCTTCAGTATTAAAATTCCAGTTGTTTATGCTAGGAAACAATCAATCCAGTACTTGTTTAAAGAAGTACTCAAGTGTCAGTGTTAGATTACATGGACCAATTGTTCCCTGACACCTGTTATCACATGGTAATGCAAACCTGTTCAATATACTGACTAGAGAATAAAATTTTTGATAAAATTTCACACATCATAAATTATTAGCAAATGCAATTAAAAATCATATTTTGTGTGTCCACCATTGTGTGTGTTCCTGAGGGGAACCTTAATTCACATGCAATTACCAAAATTTATCAGATGGAGTAAAATTGTGTAAAACTCTATTTTCATGTGATAGTTGGTCCTCACACTTTTTCCTTTTTATCGACAGTTTAAGGGATCATCTCAAAAGTTTTCATACGATTTCTAGACTAAATTAATTTTGTTTAAAAAATACCACCCACCCATCCCATTCAAACTAAAGTGATATATTGTGATTTTGTCTTGAGTTTTATACATGTCCTATCCAATGCTGTGGCAGATGAAAAAGGAAAGGCATGGTGTATGGATGACAGTTTCTGACATAATTTTTTGTTTGGAATGAAAACAAGAAAATGTTTGTGAAAGATGGGACATACACACACAAATGATGTAAATAACATAAATGAACACATTTATCTTGTTTGCAACATTAAATTGATGAAAGAATAATTAATTATGAAAATGAGGAACTTGCAGAAATGGCAAAACTTCAAAACAAAAGAGACCTGGAACCACCCACCATCTATACAAATTTCTTTTCGTTTAGAAATCATATGCAAACTTGTGAGATGATCCCTAAATACCTTTGATTCTACAGACCAATGTTTCAGTACAAACTGAAAACTGGTGATGGTGAAAATATTAGGCCAGTGTGTCATGTGACTTTGAAATCTATATTCATTTACGAAGGAGAATGACATTATGTCAGTCATGAAACTGACTAATATTATACATTTATATTTGCCTTTATATTGCCAGTGAAATAACAATGTCATTTTCACAGGTGTAGGTGAATTTATCTTTACACACCACTGCATGCTCCTATCATTCTTATGGTGATACTTGTGATAAATTCAATTTGTTGCTTCTAAATAACCAATATTCTGTATACTATAAAGTGGGTCATTTAAGCGAGGTTTTAATTTGCGAATTGATAGTAGTGACCTATTTTTGAAGTTTATAATTCTCAAATCTGAAAATTTTTGGGATTATTTACATGTTCAAATATATTTCTGCAATGGGTAATTTAAAACAAGTGTTGACTTCTGACAAAGTATGTGAAAATAAAGTCCTTACATAAATTTCTAACTTTACAGTAGGTTCCCAATGTTATTATTATACCTAAGTTATTCTTGTTAAGATCACTTTATGATCTGTAATGTTATTGTTGCATTTATTATATAATACTCCTACATTATCCAAGTTTTGTATTCTCTTGTATCAGGAATAAATAATCACAAACATTCTTTGTGTTAGTCTCTCTCTATTACCAGAATGTGGTGTACCTGCCAACATGCACAATTTAAATGCGAGCTATAGAATTTAGTATCCTGTCATGGTTCCTGATTGTGATCATGGAATTTTGGCCCAAAACAAGATTTTACCAAAATTTTCCTGAGAAGTCTGCATGCATTAAATTTTACAGCTATTTTGGCTATTCTTAGACCTTTCCAGCAAAGGGAAACACAGATAATTGATTTTACAGGTGATAATAGCATTTCTCTTATGATTGGACAATGTTATCAATTTGTCACATGAATTACTGTCTATCAATAACAACCATACCCCTTTAACCATACCTATTGTGCTACCAATTTGACAATTTTGCGATACCAACAGAGGTCTTCAAATTGACAAACTGGTATTGGTGAAGTGGAAAAAAATAATTGTAATACTCACAACTTGTCTGTCTTCCACCAATTTCTTAGAAGTCAGGTTGAATTCAGTTAGTTGTAAGTATTGTATAAAAATCTATGAAAGGGTAAAATGGAACTTGTAACCTTTTGAAACAATTCAGTATAACAAGTTTATTATTGAAGTTTGTAAAAAGAATGTTTTAAAATGTATTATGATGTGTTTAGTCATTTCAGATTAAAGATTTAGCAAAGAAAAATGTATGATTTAAAGAAAATTTGAAATTATGATATTTAAAGGGAGGCAATCAAAATTTATTTTTTTAGCACATCATTCATGTTTGATGTACCAAGTGTTACTTCCCTTTCAAATTTATGATTTCACATTTTTGCTGATATTTTTCTTTTATGATCAGTTTTCATTCTGTAACATTGTATTTCAGTATCCAAATAAATCTATAAAAATCTTTTCCCTGTTGTTGCAAAGATAACCTAGATGAAATTTAAATATTTTTGCAAAAGTTAAATTTGGAAGTAATTACCGGTTTTAATAACTTGTTTATATGCTGTCTTGTAAGAACATCATTAAGTTTGAAGACAAAATAATACAGATGAAATTAGAGTTGTAAGTACTGATTTTATTTTTTCTTGTTATACCTAAACCAATTTGTCAATTTGAAGACCACTGTTGGTATTGCAAAATTGTCAAATTGGTAACACAACAGGTATGCTTAAAGGGGTTTGGTTGTTATTGATACACAGTAATATTTACTTTATTGAACGAGAGATTGAAATTTATCACTAAATGACAAAGCAAATGCTTTCTTTTGGTTGGTTGATAGAATGACGTTCGGCAAGGTCTCGTGAGAAGTATGTTTTGTCTCCTTAGCAATGTGTGACATTCTGAATGTTGGTGTTGCTCTGCCTTAAAAAAAGGCCACACAAAACAGGTTTATCAAAAGAGAAACAGGTGTCACAATTCGTGAGAATGTATATTGCTTGTTATCAACTCTCGTTATTTAATAACAAATAATAATAAACTCGTCAAGGCTCGTTTATCATTATTTTGTTATTAAATAACTGGATTTGATAACAAGCGATATACAATTCTCACTCATGAAACCTATATTTATGATTCACTTATGTGTATGTTTCACTTAAAAGTTGTTATTGCACTAGCACTTTCATTCCTCAACAAATTCCAATTTTTAATTTATACTGAAGCTTTATATCAACAATATCTCAGTCAAGTTTGAAAACCAGAATTTTTGGACAAGGATTATCAGA
>JAOXYI010715994.1:0-11840 GCA_028566495.1 Lithophaga antillarum
GTTCAGTTCCTAACATATATTGATAGAAACAGTGTGTAGGGTAAGTATATCGATCATAATACTTCATTGTTTAAATTGTAGTTTTATTTATTTCAAACATCTGTGTTTATGTTTATGTTAATGTATCTAATTATTAAAAATAAGATAACAGGAATGACAATAATGAAATATATTACATTAACCTGTACCACCACTTCCCTAAGAACAACAAAAACAAAAACAGCAGAGACGAGATATCCTTACAAGGTACAGGTTATAAAAAATGATGGGAGGTAAAACTGGTTTTATGGGTACCCCAAAGTCCCCTTTTTTCTATTTCGACTGACTGTTGTTAAAAAAGTACAAAACGAAAAACCTGCACATTACAGTTATCAACAAAATGACGGCTAGGTTAATTTAAAATCTTTAACAATGTACGTACAGTTTAAGCCGAACTATTTATGAATATCTTCTTTCTGAGTCCATTTTCTTTACACGTCATACGCCCGTGGTGGAGGTAAAGCTTTCATGTCAGTTAAAAAAATCTGGTAAAGTGACAACAGTTTGAATTTCAATATATAGGAAAAATGAATTGACCCTGAAATCTTTAAAAATAGATATTCTCGCATTTCTATGTCAAGATTAAATAGTATCTGTTTCATCTGTATTTCATAATTCATATTTATGACTAATTATATTGATTTTTACGCTTTGTTCAAAGAACTTTGCTTAAAAAATGAAGCATAACAAAGGCCTGTAATATTACGTGTTTACACTAAAAAAGATAAAAATTCCATAAAATACATGCAAATACTCTTCAATTTAGTGCTTTCTGGAGAGTCATATATATATTTATATATAATTTATAAAAGATTTTATAATTTGATTGTTTTCTTACAAAGAAATGTCTAAAATTCCTTTAATGTTTAACACATAGCGTACTAAGGAATGATGTTAGAATTAAATAAAAACATCCCTTTCGGTGGAGAAATTATATCTGAATCATCTTTGAAGTTTTCATACGATTTAGCTTTAGTTTAATATTTTATAAAGGTATTCACGTGTAATTTAACTGAACTCACAAAATACGAACAAATTATAGCGAGTGTTTACTGGTGAATGATTCTGAATGCATCTATGTAAGCAGCATAAATGCTGCAAAATAAATAAAATATTTCAAATGTAGTCAGCTTGAAATAGAAAGGTGGTTTGGGAAATTATTGTTAAATCTACTAAATTTCCTGAACATGAACGGGAAAGGTATTTTCTCTCAACTGAGATTATTTCATTTCTCAAGTATAGCGTGTAATATAGATATAGGTGGTGTTCTTTTATTCAGACAGTTTGAAATATCTCACGAAAAGGTAACAACAATAGTAAAGCGTATAAAGATACGCATTGTTCCCCCGACATTCTTACCTAGCTAGATTTACTATTGGATAGCATTAGTTCCCTATTCACGCACTTTCAACTTCAACGATTGTTATGTGAGCAAATAGTATTTGTTCATATACTTTTTTGCAAGTGATTTTGTTCTCAAATACTTGTTTTCTCAGCTAAAAAAAACAAATTTTTATCCAAAAACATCTTTGATAAAACTCTATTTCGAACTCATCCAAAGTCTTGTTATTTACTTTCTTGTTGTGAAAAATATCCGGATCCAATGATCATTATTCAGGTTATTCCAAAGCTAAAGAGCAATACTCGAAAAACTTTTTTCCTTAAAATCTACGTTTATACCCAAAGGTAATCTTTGGTTTTCATTCTTTTCTGAATTTATCCAAGATTTTGGTCTTTCCGTAACAATTATTGAAATCCTACGATCATTGCTCAGGTAATTGCATGAATGAACAACTATTCTAGACAACAGGAAAACATTTATCCTCATTAATCGTCAGATATCACCTGTTCTCAAACTCTTACAAGATTTTGCACTTGCTTTTTGAGAAAAATTAATACAGTTGAGAGATCACTATTCAAGTTATTGAACAAAAAAATACGAATTAAAAAAATCTAATAATTCTTCGTTTTAAACTGAAAACAAAGTTTTTTCCCAAAGAGCATCATAAATGTCAACCATTTTTGATCTCATTAAAGGTCTGGATATCTACATGTATCTGCTTCTTGTAAAAATTATTAAAATCCAAAGATTATTATTGAACTTGCTGCATAAACAAGACCACCTCTCAACATTATTGTTTTTAATATTAAAAGAGCCTCGAAATGGCAGCACATCCACTGACTGAACAGTGAACTCTGACCAGTTGCCAAATGATTTGAAACCGATTGCATATTATCTTAATCAATGTGAATGGCCTCATTTCAGAAGCACTAGTCTCTTCCAGTTACATGTAATATCACTGGCAATAAGCACTATGACTGCGGTTTTAATTACGATTGTATAGCACAGTCAATTGATGTTTACATGTTTCCATAGTACTTACAACGTCATTTTATATTAGTTAAGGGTCGAAATAAGGAGTGCTAAGAAAGTTGATTCCGCCAAAATATATCTTTTTCTGTTTTTTTTATTCCAGATGGTTTAATATTATACTATACATGCAAGTTATATTCGTTTTTAAAATTTTGCTGTTTTCCAAAGTTGTGTGCTTCCACGGGTACGTGTCAAAGGCATGAAACAAACAATCAGTCAATATTTCAAATTCCTTGTGAGAAAACGTAACAGTTGTCATATAAATTCTGACGTTCTTCCATTTGTTTTGAAATTCTTTCCAAAGATGTGAGATGTATGCTGAGTATAATTACCTACCGTTTGGCTGTTATTTAACAGAAACCAAAAAGAGAGACAATATTGATCTATCTGACAAGAAACATGCATATTTCCCAAGCAACAACAAAAACAAAAACGAGAAAAATACTGGAATTCCACCTATGTTTCTAACGTGTTTTATAGGACATGTTCTATACAAATGCTACAATTTACTTTATTCAAAGAAAAATAAGGTAAACGACGTGACAATGTACACAGTTTGCTCTTTGTTATTATCATATTAATTTTGTTTAGGGATTCAATTCTGTTGTTCGTTAAAATGCATGTTTTACTGTGGAATGAACTTTCTGAACACACTTTAAAAGTAATATGACTTACATTTTGTGAAGTTAGCCTAAAAACAGGTCAAGATCATCTAATTTCTTAATGCTTCAATTATCAACACAATCTGGATGGAGAGATACGAGATGCAACAATCCTATATTTGAAATAAAAATGCTGTGACCTACCTCATACGAAATTAGGACACAGTCATGTCGGCTCAGTTTTAAAATACTTCCTATTCTTATCAACAGATGTCACAACTCTGTGTTCAGAGGAAAAGTATCGTACCTAATTATGTGACAAAATTCTATCACAGTAAGCTTGCTTCAGTAGTTTTATCATACCAGTATGAGATGCCAGAATCCAATTTTTGCGATAAGTGAACTACTTTTTAAAAACACCGGGTCACAATTTCATTTTATCACATCCATAGTTAGACTGACGAGTTCTGTCCCCTGGTTCATGCGTTTCTCTGCTCGCTCAAGGTATCGAAGAGATAACGTAGATTGAGACAGATTAATCGGTCCAATCCATAGTTTCAAAATTAAAAGCGTAATGATATATCACAACAAAATGGTTATAAAATTAACCTTTGCGATCCCTTTTCGTGAATTTTTATAACTTTCAAGCGGCATGACCCAATTTAAGCATGCACTAGCTATCTCAAAGTAATGGCAACTCTACGTCTAAAAACATTTGGGCACACAGATATACAGAGGACAAGGCCATCAAACAGAATGGATATTACATGATGGAGGTAAAAATCATTTAAGTCATATTTTAATATTGATATGGGATATAGTTATTTATTTATTTATTGATATTTAAAAATTTGCTAACTTTCGATGTCAGTATAAGGTTACTAATTACATCTGTATGATATTTGAATATCGTGCAATGTTTTTAAGATTGATTCTGTTATGTAATTATCCACCCTTTGTCGTGTAAAATATTGCGAATTAATTTAAATTGCTCAACATAAGACGGCAGTGGACCGGGCACAAACTGTTACAAAAATTTATGATACCCTCTACTAATATTGTATCTTTAGCTTAATAAATACTGGAAAAATATATCCCCCAAAAATTGTAGCAATGGCAGTACAGAAAGCAAATACTGCTACTTTGTATTTCAGCCGTTTTATATCACTTATATCGTATCTCTATGAAATTCTTGTCTTTTCTTTTTAAAACGTTTTGTATCAAAAATGATTTAAGCATTTATATATTTCAATAAGTTTTCACAAATATATTTCAAACTGTTTGAAATATGTATGGCAATACACTAAACCACCACCTGCATACAGATTTTTGCTAGATCACGGTACTAAAGACAGGATAAAACAGCTATAAGATCGTGCACATTAGGCTCCAATGGCCACTGAATTAAACACAATAATACAACATCGGCAGTTTATGAATACACATTGTATTATGCTTTTAAGCAATTGCTTCTTGTAAAAAAAGACTAGCAATAAGGTTTTCATTGAAGGTCTACTAAGATGGCATTCGGTCGTTCAGTACATTCAGTTTAACTGCTTGTAACATTAAATAGGGAATCCATTTTATATAAACAGCTGAAACAGAGATATAACTAATATCTGAAATTCAAAGTATAAGAAATATAGTAGAATACCAGCAAGATATTTCAAAATCAATAAACGAAATTACACATTTAGATACAAAAGTTGAAATCGCACGAACTCCATGAAAGGAGTGAGATCAGGTGCCTCGACAGGGTGAGCATCTCCTGCTTTGCTAGCAACACCCGTCGTGTTGCTATAAAGAATTTATAAAAAGTATCAAGTCATTGATGGCAAAATATTTAACAGTAAGCGTTACAGAGCCTGATTTCGGTAAAGTTATATCATAGGAAATCCTTCGTGCCACAAAATTTCAAAAACCTTCATCTATACGTATTGTTACACAGACGATAGTAAAATGCCAAGAGGTAAAAGATGTCCGAATATAATAAGGAACGACCATTACAAACAAAAGAAACACCAACTGAAAAGAGGTAAAGAGAAAACAACCCTAATTCCCACACAAAGGCGGGAATGAGAACCGATGCATCAATAGGTCAAACATCTGCATGAATTAAGTTGAAATAAGTTAAAACACGGAAATTCCGTAGTGATCGACCAATTCATTATGGAGACCATACAATGATCCTAAGCTAAATTTCCAGTTTTGGCTTTTAATAATGTTGGAAGAGTTTAATATGGAAAATCCCGGTCAGAATTCCCATGACTTTGGCTCTGGAATATAATATCAACAGCGATATATATAGACGCCATATGCAGAGGCAACAGGAATGTTGCTTCTTAGAAAAGCAAATTTTACAATTGCAAAATTGAAACCGCGTTTGTCATGAAATCGAGAATGCAATTGTGCCTTAGTTGTCAATTTTCAGGAATACGTCCAAGCATGACGCGAACCTGATCGTGTTTGTACGTTTCTTAAAGTTTACTGTGATATATATAACGCAAGTGGTCAATGGATCTCAGATTATTGAGTGACAAAACATCATCTATGTACTAAAGATGAAAAAACAAAATGGCTAGGCTAATTTCCTGTTATTAGTTTTTGAAGAAGGCCACGGATAAATTCCGTTTTACTGGAGTATATGAATAAGTTAACAAGTAGAATTTGCACACTTCATACCCATGGATTGTTAGTCCTCAGTTGAAATGCTCGTCCACCAAATTCGATGAATATGTTGTCGATCAGATACTTAAGCGGTTTGACAATTTCACTTTCAGTGTATAGTAATTTTTGTAATCAATATAGTTCCCAACAAAATGTATTCTTTGGGTCTCTCTTAAAGTCAGTATTTGTACCTTTGTATGTGTCTACGTTTACCCAACGAAGGAAGAAATGCAAATTTTATTACTACTGTAGAGATTACAGTGTTATTGTGCTTATTAACATTTTAACAGATTGCAAATGAGTGTACAAAATTCTTTGCTAGCTAATAATTCCAAATAGGAAAGAATGCAATCGACCAACATTCCCGAGTTAACAGGATCGTTAATCCATTTACGATTGGTTGTTACACAAATAGACAACTATAAAAAGAACCAGTGACATTTTTCTTGTAATTTAAGGCAAGTAGAATGCACAATACTCTTTATTGGAGTTTATGCCTTTATTTTTTATTGGTTTATTTTTCTTCTTTAGTGACCAAATTAAACGCATATTAAGTTCCGTGTGTTCCTTTTTTATATGATTATCTAATGTAATTTGATTAAAATACAAACTACAAATTATTTTAATATAATACATTTTTCAGTTATTTTCATTTAAACAAATTAACAACATCACATGAATCTTACTAGAAATGAACAATTTAATATGAAGGGAAAAAGTCATTCAATTCAAATGATCAAAAAATTTATCTACCATTTTTATTGCAGAACGGTTACAACACATACAACTGATTATTTTATTTTCAAATACCAGTAAATTCTCTAGGTCTAATGAATGTGTGTAAATTAAACCATCTGATGTGTAATATACTTTGAAATATCATTCAAAACATTTAAATTTAAAAGAATAACTAAATTAGTAAGAAATCATGTTTTACAATAATTCCATCAATTTACCGATGCCTGAGGTAATTCAAGACTTAATGACAAATCTAGGTGATAATGAATTTAAATAAAAATGAAAATATCCTTGATACATTTCTGTATTAATATTGTTTCAATACAGATAACAATTCTGTTTTTGTTTTAGGAAAGAAGATATGGTTCTTATATGGTAGTGTTGCTATCAATTACTGACACAAAATGTTAAGAATGTTAAGCAAGCTACTGAAGCACATACTAAAACAAAGAAATCATGTAAGGCCTACTACTAGAAATGAACTTAGTCTCGGGTAAATCCTATCAGTATTTCAGTCAATTTAATGCTTGATAAACTGCACTACTAAAGTCTTAATTTTTTCAGTCAACAGAAGCAAGAACGCCAATAGATATTTGACACAAGAAATCTGATATTATTATATGAATAACTTCTGTATTGAGTATGGGCAGTCTCTGTGCATCTAAGCTACACGCAGATACTTTACTGTTCTAAAAGCAATTTCAAAATAAACGTTTTTCCCGAGACAAATTGTTTGACAACGGTTCAACAAAACCCAAACTGCAGGCCTCTCTGTGAATGTTGGTCAAACAAAGGGTTTACAGCAAACCACGTGTATTAATAAAACATTTGAAAGTTTTGAAATAGAATTTAAATATTTATTTGGAGAGAAATGATGGTTTTACTACCTATATAATAGGGGGGAGAGAGAGAGAGAGAAAGAGAGAGAGACCTTGGCTTCGTCCTTCCGGACAGAATGAATCAAGTAAAGCACACATTCTACGATTCTGTATATCATTTAAGCGATTACAAACGAGTAATGTTATTGTAGTCTAACAAAATGAAAGAACAATCAAACTTTCAGACTTTATTTTTTAAACTCTGGTACAACAAACCCTCATAAAGAGTATACAAAATAATTAAAAATCGCACTGACACGGTTTTGGCTCTCCACCGTTCGGAGTTTGAGATATTGTTGTTTTTTCAGTTCCAGCATATGAAGTAGGTATTAGTCACGAGGTTTACCAAGTGGCTTACAAACGTAAATTTACCAACGATATCAGACATAGCTGTTTGTAGATATCCATATAATAACGGTCTTGCAGTCTTTTTAATATAGGAGTTATACTAATCATCAAAGACCTTGCTTTGTTTGCATGATAAAGACAATAGAACCTCTGTTGGTAAGTTTATTTTTCAGTACGTATTTATGACCGCTTGTGTTTATTCATAGCCATAGCTCCTCTTTATGACTCGCTATGATTATGAATGCATGGGTGTCACATTTTTTGTCCTGTCTCAGAAGAAAGAGGTTGAACTGAACCTATGAATACAAAGCGAACAGATCATTTTCTGAAATTTGAAATGTTGTCTTGAGCTTGTGTTAAAAGGCAAAAGGTCAAAATATGATCGTGATATTTAGTACTTCTACAGTTATGTTCGCATTTTAAACCTAAAACAAGAAAGCACACTTTCAAATCATGCACATTATTGATATACTACAAATGCAAACAAAATGTAATAAAAATACAATGACCCTTTTAACTATCTATAAATCTGTATCAAAAACGCCCAGTGAAATCACTCTAAGAACTGAATAGCGGAATTTTCTGATTATAAAGCGATACCAAATAAAGCATAAATTCCCCTTGACTGAATTCAGAGACGAAAAATTGATTTTTGCTTATTCTAAGAATAGAGTCAAAATGATTGGTTGCTGCATAAATAGACAAATATATAATTATTACATTTGCTTCAGCAATGGCACTTCAAATCTCTTTTCATATGTATTCAAGGGCTGTTGTAAGAATCTTTCTTGTCCAAGATTTGGTGTTTTGTATTTACTTTAGGCTCTAGAAACTAGATGTACTGCATGTCGTTAGAATGCTTTTTATTGTAAAGCTTTTAGGACTTAATAGTATATTCAACATTGGAATTTAAAGTCTAAATTGAAAAAAAGAAAGAAAGAAAAAAGAAAAGAAAATGAAACTTCAGTCGAACTGTACCTAATGATGTTACATCTTTCCAAGTCCAGGGCTACTGAAGCTTGGTGTAGGCAAACAACTAAATATTTCAGTTTATTTTCACTATCTTGAATCTCCATGTGGCAGTGACTCTTAATGTCGCATACATTCATCAATGCTTTAAAAAGTTTTTTTTAACAAACAAGAAAGTCTAGTGTTGAAATCTTTAGACTGTAAATCTCATATTGTTTGTTTAAGCCTTTATTCAAATAAATTTATATCTGTATGATGCAGGGATTTCAAGTACTGCATGTCTCCAGTGAGGGCCTCATTGTCGCAATTGTGATTCGTCCCACTGCATCTTGAGAGGAATATTAATTTAAAATTTCAGTTTTAAACTTTATACCTCAGAAATTGAAACTCATGACTGTGAAATTGTCAAATTAAGTCTTCAAGTGAAATAAGATTGAACTTTTATTATTTATTCTTAAGAAAATGTTTTACTAAATGTTGCTGCAATCTAAGTTTAGCTATAGAAGTCGCATGACAGACTACGAATGCCAATGAACGCAAAGCTCACATTGCAGCTGAAACGGTAAATTCCCGTTGGCAGGATTCCAGATGACGAAATTGATTAAAGGTGAATTATATGAATCTCTATATAGGCAGTAATAATGATTGGTTCTTCATAAATAGTTAAATATATCGCGTATATAAAGTTTCAGACTATTTTTCTCTGATATCTGTAACAAGCAGAGAAACCGACTGAATATTATTTTTTGGGTGCATATGTTGAAATAAACATTTGATCTTTTATTACTTTTCCTTACTTAATTATTAAGAGATTTAGTTTCTAATATATTACATTATGTTTTTACTTCTTTTTTACTGTTGTGTTATGGTATGTGTTGTGTGAATTATTCGCCCATTAAGCACTCGGAAGATTTATTAGTCTTTATATCATTGCCCTGACTTTATGACAATCAGTTATCAATATTTTGCATAGACATTTCTAAATGCTGCATTTTAAAGGTATATAACAGGGACTAAAGAACGTCGACAAAAATTCAGGAAAAGTTCGAAAGTCTTCATAAATATCCATAAAGTCAAGTATATGCTTGTGCATGTATTATGCTTTTACTCTTATATCAAAAGTTGAAAAAGTAATCCGAAAAACGACGTTTTATCTTAACATGCTTAAAGAAACGTAGACCAAATAAAAGGTTTTAATGATTTTTTAACTGCATTCTGTAATATGCTGACTTGTCCTGAATCCAGGTAAACTGTGGAGGAGTGAAGTATTAAACTATTTAAGATAATATTTTTTTAACATAACTTTGAAGTGTAGTGGAGCATAATTTTAGATATTAAACGATAACTACAAATTACTTCTGTTAAAACTTTGGTCCAGAAAAATGTTTGATTCAAATTAAAGCCATTGCATCAACGTTATTAGCATTTTTTTACTCAGTGATATGTTTACTAGTATCTCATCTTCATCTGGAACTGAACAAAATACGTCTGTTGCATCTCATCATGTCCGCAAATTTCATTGTGTCTAAATATGTCCGCACTCTGCAGACATGATGCGGACATTACGAGGCGTGCGGATACAATAGAATGTCTGGGTGAGAACATATTGAGATGTTCGGAGGTAATGGGACCCAAGGTGCGGATATAATGTATCTAATCAAGCTATTTAAGTGCTCGTAGTACTATCAGTATTATTATCAATATTAATTGATTAATTTCTTTCTTTGTTAATTCATTGTAATTATTGGCTCCATGATTTGAAAATGAAAGTATTGAATTCTATTGTATTGAGAAGCATGCGGACACTATGCAATTTGTGGACATCATGAGAGGTTACACTGTATAGTACCAAATATTTATTCATAATGAGTGGTTATACTACTAGAATGGAATATCATCGTGAATTCTGTTGTAAGACTTGCGAGAACTGTGTCAATCCTTTCTCTGTAGCCAATTGTTTGAAGCTCATTCAAGGAAATTAGATTTATCATAGATATCGTGTCTTTCTTGTTTTTTTGCTTTCGGTATGTTCTGACACCTGACGAATTCCAATAAAAAGCAAGATCCTAACCCAAACATAGATCACCAGTGTGACATACTTTCCGTAGGTTGAAGTAAGAAACTATTATATTCTGAAATAAACGAAAAAAAATTAAAAAAAATATATGCAGTAACACTACTTTGGTTTTCAGTGTTGCCTGTTAAATTGTTATATTTCACTTATACATGTACTACAAATTTTTCGAATATCAGGTTTAATGAGTGAGAGAGAGCTGTAAAGTCAATTAAGTTTTTTTTTTCTGTTAACGAAGATACCTTTGCGATTTCTTCGGTTTACTTATATGATCAACGATTTCATAAAATAGCTTTCTGTATTTCACAGAAGTATCAAACAGATATTGAAAATGACTGTTTTAATGCAACAGACATCTATTTATTTCACTATATTTGAAAGCTAGGTGTACGTGTCATATCAAAGCCAAAGCTTCAACTGATATAGAAATTTTTTGAAAGAATCATTGTGTCTGTATTATATAAAGTGATTAATAAAACTGGAAAATGGAACTGTGTTTACACAAGCATTTATGAATATAAAATATATGCGAGCTCGGACGACACAATTTGTTAGCATAAATCTAATTCTAACGCTGTTTGTGTTGTGTATATATATCTGTGAGTATTTAAATCTAATAACAAAAACATAGTGTTTAACTATTTTACAAATTTCATAAAAGCTGAATAAAAATGTGCAACTACGCGTTTTTGTACTTTAAATTATAAACTCGCTGTGATAGTACTTTTATCGATTTATAATTTGTAATAGCTTAGAAAAATAATGAACGCATTTAATATAGAAGAAACAGGGGGTTTCCAAATTCGAACAGAATTAATTCAGTGATCAGTAAAATATCTCCAATGTAAATTATTTCGCGGAATTGATGTATATAAATAGAAGTCTTACCAAGAATTCTAATATCATCAAATCATTAAAGTCATGAACTAAACACAATAAATAAAGTTATACTTTAAAAGCCGAAGATTACTTTGATGAAAACATCTTTAAAGGGCAATCTGCAAAATGAAATGATGAAAAATATGTTAATCTTTTTCTTCAATTTAAAAAGGAGTTTATAAAGTACTGAACGGTTCCAAAAATAGCGGTGTAATAAGTATATACGTTCACCGACTGAATTAGTGCAAGTCCCACAAAAGTCCGATAAAATG
>JAOXYI010716102.1:0-14181 GCA_028566495.1 Lithophaga antillarum
CAAGTTTTATTCCAATCCCATGTAAGGTGTCAAAGAATTCGTGTTCACAAACTTTTGTGACGGACACACGGACGGACGGACAGATGGACGGACAGGACAAAAACAATATGTCTCCCCCTGGAGGAGGGGAGACATAATACCATAGTCCGTAACTTTTTTGAACGGAAATGGACAAAATATTTCCATATAGAAACAACAAATTTACATCTTACCTGGTTAAAATGTGTCTGGTAATAAAATTAATAGCTACAACTTTCATTAAGGTATGTCTTGAGGAGTATTATAAAAGTGTTACCCTAGGAAACGTTTCTTCAAATGCCAGTTGTCCTTCAGCCTTTTTGATAAGTTTATCTGGTAAGCTGGTTCTCTCTACTATGTGGTTATCATCATGGTCATGCCTGTAAAATCATTCATGTACTATAAAGCGGTTAATTTTTGGGACAATTGATTTTTTCGAATTGGAAGGTTGAACCTGTTTGTAAGTTTTATAATTCATCAGTATGAATGTGTATTGGAATATACATATGCTTAAATATATTTCTGCATGGTCGCATCTTCGCTACTTTTCTTCCTCACAACGTTAGGGAAAATAAACCTCTCACATAAAATTACCCAATTTACAGTACTGGCTGATTTTAAAACTTACTGCTACACCTATTAATTATGGTCTGCATATTGTCAATTCTAATGAATACACCTGTTTTACTGGGAAGTCTGAATTACGGTAGCTACTAGCAGCAAATGAAATATCTGCCTTTACACCTAACTTCAAATAATGACTTTTTTGGTAATTTCAGAGTTGTAAAGGAGCAATTTTCCAGTGATTTTTGCTATGAATATTATTCCTATTTAATCTTTCATAAACGTACAAAAATACTGAATTTCTTTTTAGTAAACTTTTTTTTCAAAGGGCAAAAAAACTGTTCTGATTGGGACATTCTCAATGTCAAAAATATGGGACTCAAAATGTGAAAGTTCTTAAATTTAAAAATATCTTGCATCATTGCAGTTTAAAGTCTGAAATACATTTATTCAAAAATTTTCGCCCACAAGAAAAAATTCTTTTGCACCATATGGTCAGTCTGCAAGCAATTTAATAAAATCCTGCGGAGTCAGCTGCCTCCCTTTCCCATGTTAAATCCGATAGACAACACATTTTGGTGTGTATTTATTGGTACAACAAAGTTGCTTATTTTTTTAATGTTACATCCGATAGACAACACATCTGGTCTGTATTTATTGGTACAACAAAGTTACTTATTTTTTTAATGTTAAATCTGATAGGAAAAAAACATTTTGGTCTGTATTGATACAATAAAAGTAAGTTATTTTTTTAATCGGAGTCTGTAAAAACTAACCTAGATCTGTATTTCTACCAAGTTTTGTGAGAATTAAACCATGTCTGGATAGTATGAGGATTTAAGAGCATTAAAAGGCAATTATATGAAATTAGGTTTAACGACGGTAGAGTAAGATTTTCCATCAATTTTGTGTGGGTTGTATTTCCGAACTTTTTACGATGTAAATTAACAGAGAAACAAATCTTCAACATATTTCTAGTTTAACTTCAGTAATTTTCTATCCTTGATAATTAAATTTCATATTTTATCCTGATCACCCAAGGCCTTCCTGACCATCTTCAGTGAAGTCCACAAGAAACAAGTTTGAAAATCTATATACATGTTTGAAAATCTATATACATGTTTGAAAATCTATATACTGGCATTTCGTTAGCCAACACAGACAGATAAAAGTTATTTATCTATAACTGATATACCTACTCTGCAAATGACTTTAAGGTTAACAATAAAATATTTCTTATATTTTTTTAAAAGAAATTTTAGCGAATATGCATGTCTAATATTTGATAAACTTCACCGAATAAAATCTAAAAATCATTTGCATGAACCTGAAACAATGCAAGCGACCAGTATTTTACTGTGACAGTACTTAAACTCACAGATACCAATTTTTATCGTTTGAGAGAAAGTTGATGGGACAGGGATGCTTAAATTTTGCCCCTATTTTTTCAATGTGATTTTTTTTTTTATTTTTAGGATTTTTCTTCATTTTTTAAGGCATTTTACACCAAAATAGACAAAAAATAAAAATAAAATTCATCCAAAACCCCATTTCAGGAAAATATTGGATGAAAATCTAATAATTAATTTATTATGGCCTAATTTAGGCTTCTACAGAACTTTTTTTTTTAATTTTGACACATTACTTTTCAGGTTTGCACAATTTCTTGTATGTTAGTTTGAAACTTTTGGAATTTTAGGCAATATAAATGTAAGGAGGTGAAAAGGATTACTTTTAATGCTTTTGGAAGAGCATGAAATGTATTCTCTATGCCACAGCACAGATTTCTGCCCCCTACAGATACGAGGATACAGTACATTGTATTAGTGAACATCCATCAGTCCATCTGTCACACTGTTTTCTGCTGGAATTTTACATTTCTCAGTGGATTTTGATGTTACTTGGTGAAAAATGACAATATGAAATGTATATTTTCAGGAGTTTTCAAACTAGTGTTATGGCTCTTTTTGTCCACTTGGCAAATGGATGACACGAGATCACACCAGAAAAGTTTCATGTACATTTCCTGCCACAAACAGTTGTATTATGGTACCAGTGTCAGTCTTTGTTTAGAGACAAATTGTACCCAGTCTCCAGACTCAGTTACATTTATTGCAGTTGTGATGTCTTTTAACAATAAATTAACAAGAACTTGTCAAAGTAATTGTGAAATTAAATTCTAGAGGTGAAATCTACTTCTTTCATTTTTGAAATAAGGAATTAAGTTGGAAGTTTAATAAAAGATACATTATGAATTCTGTTTTGGAAAAGAGAAATGATTGAAGATAGTTTTTTGTATCACTGCCTTTGGATCGCGATATAAACAGTTTGGTGTGTCGTACCCACAAAGATCCGTCCCTAACAAATTACACTATCCACACTCATTTGGTGTATGCAGTAAAATTTATAATGTTTCAACTATATTGTACACTGTTAGGTAGAGCTCTTTCTTTTGACTGGTAGTGGCCATGAGGAGACATCGTCAAAAAGAATATTTTTGACAGATTTTTAATGGTGTACTTGTGTCGTTGAATCAATTTTAAATTGTACGTAATTGTTAATTTTTTTTTCCAACAACAATCACGGAACAAAACAAATCCATTACAAAATTCCAGAAATATTTTGATTTAAAAATCAGTTCATAATAGAAATTTTATAAAGTAAATGCGATTTAAATTTGGAGGATGTGTTTTTCTTTCGGTTGATTTAAATTCCCGTTTTAAGTTGACTGTGTAATTGATGTGAGCAAAGAGACCTTTATTAAAATACGACTTATATATAATACATAATAAGAATGCAAATGTAGCTTGATGTTTCCTAATACCATTTTTTTGAGTCATTGTCATCAGATATCAGGATTTTTCATCACTGATATCATGATTTTGATAAAATGTGGGGCAATTTGAGTGAACAGTCCCCGTTTTACCAGATTTTTTGGTAGATGAAAATTGTCATCAGCTAGGAAGGCTGTCACTTTTAAGCTTGGAATATTTAGCAATATTGGCATGCCTCTTCTGAATCACAAACACAAAAGGGGATGACATTGACCCTTGTATGGTATTTTTATACATGCTTGTTGCCCTACATTTATGAAGTTGGACAGAGAAAGTTGCTGGAATATTGTCAGAGCAGAAACCACTTGGAACAAACTGATTAGTTTAATTTCTTGCTATTGCTAAGTGCAGTTACAGAAAAGCTTAATAAAAGGGTTAGGAACAGTAATGCTGCTAAAAATACCTTGGTGGGATACAATACTTGGTACTCGGTACAGGCTTCAAGTTATACATATGCCTTATTTTGCCATTAGTATATTGTATCTGCAGTATAAAAGTACCCCATTTTAAAATCGAATAGATGCCACATCCATTTCATTGCACAAAACAGACATACCTGTTGGTTGTTGGTGGTTTATTATCACTTTAGCAATCTTTCCACGATATCGTTCAGACTTACTGGGGGAGGAAAACTGGGACAACTGTCCATCTTAACTGTTGAAACCCATGACCTTGGTTAGGTGTCTGGAAACCTTAACAGATGAAGTAGGTTGAGCAGGATTCAGACCCACGATGTCGGTGTTAGGATAGTGGTCATGAGTCGGTGACCTTGACCACTCTGCCACCCAGTTCCCCCAGACCTGGTAGAGCACAGGTACTCTATGACATGTAGGATAAAGGACATAAATAGGAAGAACAGTAGAAATAAACAGTTTCAAACAATCAAGACCAGAAAGATGCCAAAACTGACAAGATTCCCAAAACTGTCAGCACAAACAATACAGAACAAAACTAAATGTAAGCGAGATTCTAGCAGCCATTTGGGTTGGTTCCAAGCTTTAATTTCAGTTGTAACTTGATCTGTAAGTCAGTGCTTATGTCAAAATATAGTTTTGTCCAAAAATTTATCATATCCGGAGTGAATTATTCTTGAAATTTTGGACTTAATTTATTATAAGATAAAGTTTGCGATCAGGGATTAGAACATTCATTAAAAAGAAGTTCAAAGGCAAAAAGGAATTTTGGAACTTAATAATTAAGGACCAATTAATTGATAAAACTAGAAAAATAATGAAGGAAAAGATTTGTTCTTGAACTTGAATTGAGGCAAGATGGGAAAGCATGGAGGGTTCAAATTAATTGAGGGTAATCTAAATACATGTATATGAATTAAAATAAGAGTTTAATTAATACATGGGTTAACCCATATGAAAGTACAGGTCTTTCTGTTTCTCATTTGAAAATTGAAAAAAAAATAAATAAAAAAGATATAAAATGAAAAAAAAAACAACTGTTTCTTTTACATTATACATGTTAAAAAGGAGTAATAATGCCACAATAAATTACTTATTAAAATTTCATCCAATTTCTTCCTGAAATCGGCCAGCAAATTTTATTTTTTGTCAATTTTGGTGGAAAATGCCTTAAAAATGAAGAAAAATCCTCAAAAAAAAAAAAAAAATTGCGCTAAAAAAATAGGGGTGGGTGGGGATGAAAATCTAATAATTCATTTATTGTGCCCTAATTTTGAAAATATCTTGTTAACTTTGAAGAAGAAAAAATAATAACATATTTTTTTTCTTGCAAGTCATATTATGATAATTATGGTTTTTTGTTGTTATATATTTATTACCCCCCTGTCAAAGTGTTATGGTCATTTACCTGATTGATAACCATATTAAGTTGTTTGACATACTAGAAAAAATGTTCTGAAAAAGATCGACTTGTTGATACAACATATTTTTTCTTCGTTATCAGATGGGATGACTGGAGAAATGGAGTTTAGATGGGAAAGTGTTAGATTTTTATCCAGGTACAAATCAGGGGTTGTTCAGATCAAAGTATACGACCCGTGGTAGTCAAAATATTCGGATTCAATTGCCACTCAGGTGTAACAAGATTTGAATTAGATGGGATTTAAAGTCTACAGTAGCTGTCATGTTTTTAGATCATTGGTTTTTGTTTATTGTCTAATTTACAATGGATAAGGACATTTAATTGAAGCTCTAATTGATAGTAGTTTTTGGTCGGTATTAAAACATCTTGCGAAGAAAAGTGTCGTGTTACAATTTCGGAGATGTTTAGTAAAAGTGGACTTAATGATATGTAATTCAGCGGTGAAAGGTTAAAACTGGAAGGATGTAAACAGCTTCTTGAATTTAAAATTAGTGACTAACAAAAGATTTTTTTATTTGGCGATGGAGGCGTATTCATTTATAAACACCTGTTTTAGTCGACACGAAAGTAAATTTTGTTTGACGTTATTGTGATTTTGAAAACTGAAAAATGTATGTGCCGGAATATAATAAAATTATTTTACCCTTCCCAAGGTAAGAATATTGTTAACTACAATTAGAAGAACATGTGTACAGTTTTTATCAGTACATTTTATAATTATAGGCAAGTAGTAACTGCAATCAAGCCTGATGAAGCAGTCAGTTTTTAACACCCATCTTTAAGAGACCTGCTGGGCCCCAGCACCATAAAATTAATTCTTGGCTGAGAACTATTTCTTACTCCAGTTCAACCAATCAAAACTCCATAATACTCTCGTTGTCATGGTATTTGAGTAAATTCTTAGACTTCAGAATTTTTAAGTTCTATGGCACCAGGGCCAGTTCTCCTTGATGTGAAAAGTGACCTCCCAGAGTAAGTTTTGGCTCAAACTCTAGGGAGAGGATTTCAGGTGGATTAAATTTATAGAAAACATCTTCTGTGATACAATGAAACAGTTACATTTAGTTGTAGATCCACAAATTCTGAAAGAAAAGCAACAAGAAATTGGGAGCTTTGTCACTCAAGTTTGTCAGTTCAAAAAAATCCTACACTCTGGTTCTACCTCCTTCCAAACCCAAATCTTCCCTGAAATGTACGAACTTGAACAAATAGAATATAGATGTCTGTTTCTATTATACATATTTACGTATTTGAGAAATCTACATGGGCCGATTTTGTTATCATTAATTAAGAATTGAATAATGAACTGTAATTAGTACAGTTCCGATTTTTATTGCACTTATAAGAATACTCAAGATCAAGTTAATCTGAAAAAGCGTACAAGTTTCTTTTTTCTTTCATTTAGTGTTTACTAAAGGAGGAGGACATGGTTTATCAGAACTTTTAAAAAGAAAATATCCACATTTTGTTCAAACACTTAATTTCTGAGATATATTGACTAGCAAAAATTTTCTTCGAAATAGTTGTGATGAAAACTACGTTTTGAATTTCAATGTGAATTTTATAATAAATCTAGAATTCGAGTACATGTTTAAATGTTAACCAAAACAGTTCATACATGTACATTTCATGCTAATAAAACTATACTATTTAAATATCATTTCAAAAGAAAATCTGTTGGTCTTGAAAAATCTTTTTAAACAAAGTTTTTTGAAATAAAAAGACATATTTTGGCATTGTTGAAAGCAAATATTTATCTTTCTTAAAATCAGTATTGCATTACATAATAACTGTAAAGAGATCATGGCCATTAAAAAAAACAAAGTGGAGAGATAGCTTTTGTCAATTTTGTCTTGTGATTACAGCTGAAAATTTTACTGGAGGCGTAGGGGACCTTATTACAAATATACTGAAAGTTGAAATATGAATTTCCACATTCCACAAAAAAAAATTAAAAATTCCAAAAATTTGGATACCTGAGTCCTTGAAAAGCCTTTAGAACTGTAATTCTAGCTAGTTCTATGAGAAATATACACCCAATTCTGACTTCCTGAAAAAGGATCATGCCTCCCATACTAACTGCAGACCTACATGTAGTATTGAATATCATAATAGATGACATTGTGTAATTATAATGTGACATTCCAGTGTTATTATACAATAACAACAGGTAAATACGATGCTATCCATTTACAAGTTCGTCATTTAAGATGTTACGAGATATCACCTTCTGTCGTTACAATAGACCATTTTAAATTGAAAAAAACATGTAGCTGATTTAATTGCTATGTATAGGGTTAAGAAACGTGGGAAAATTTCTTGCAGTGAAATATTTCTGTATGTAGTTATACATATGTCTGCGTCTAAATTTTTAATGCACTTAGGTACACACCTTCACAGTATAAAATTACTTTTGAGCTTTCAAAGTGAAAAGCAAAGGTTCAAACAAATATTTGCCTTTTAAGAAAAGTACACAAGCAGTTATTCATGTAGGAATTGAAATGCAGAGGAATAGTCAAATTACATGGTTCCATTCATGTCATTAATGAATATTTAACAATTTGATTCATTTGACTCATTCAAACTGAATACACAACTGGGTCCTTAGGGTCAGCTTGACCATATTCTTAGTAGTTTTCTTCATGGTAGCTAGAAGGAAGCTGGGTTAATGGCTACTTTACAGGACACTTTAGCAGATGGTAGATTTTGGAATGGAAATAAAAAGTGGTTGAATTAGTTTGAAAAGTTCAGAAAGTCCAAATTTACAAACTTTTACCTCAGTACTCATGTATGATAAAACGTTTTAGAATTAGGTCCTTGTGACTTTTTTCTATATGTTATTCAGAACCCCAAAGGAGTCTGTAGAGGTCATTTTAGGACTAGTGCATAATATGACAAAAAGTCCCTGACCAAAAATCTTTGGAAATCTTTGGGCAAAAAAAAAAATAAAAAAGCCCTTTGTAAATTGACCTTTAGTTGAACAAGAATGTAAATGATATACAACTAGTCTGAATTAATGAAACCTAAAATGTCTAGCTCCAAGGTTACAAATAGTTTGCTAGATTTGTTTCAAATTAATTAGCCGATAATTTGTTTCTAATGAATTATTTATTGTGACAGATTTCTTACCTAACATTTTCATTACGGTATTGTTAAAAACTTATCGGAAGAAAATTAAGTACATATCAGTAATGCTTAATTTGTATTGTAATTAACCCCCAGTCAACCCTGTGTACAGACGTGGGGAGGAAGGGGCCGGGTCTAATCACGAATCTCGGAAAATAAAAAATCAAGATCACGATTCACCAAAGTAGGATATTCCTGGTCACAACTCAATTTCGGTATTTTCACAGATCACAATAAATAAGAGGCATAAAATCATAGGTCACGAAAAAATAAAAATACCCCAATCGTGGATCACGATCACGAAAAAACCCTTCAGTTTCTTTTAAATATTCTGTGGTTCTTTCTGTAGAGGAATACTTTTCAGAAGTCATTCTTAAAATCATTTCAGAACTCAATAGTACAAAGCACGACTGTGACCTATGGGGTATAGCCAAACCACTAAATCCATATCTACAAAGTTTGAGGGACCTCTGTGGCTGAGTGATCTAGGTAGTCAGTCATATCTATTATAGATCACCTGTGTGTCAACACTGGGGTTTTGAGTTCAAGCCTGAAATTTGGGAAAGATGTGCTCAACTAGTTAATTGACAAGGATTGCCAGGTTTCCTGCCGCAGGTTGAGGATTCTCACCGGGTACTCAGTCTTCCTCCTTCAATAAAAACTGGATGCCATGATATTGTTGAAAAATTTCTGAAAGCGACATAAAAACATCATTTAGTCAATTGATCTACAAGTTAAGTATGCATTGTAAATGGGAAAATAATACATCTAAAAACATGAACTTCGGTACCAGAGAGATGACCTTACCAAGTTTTACTATGTGAAAAAATCTGGAGAGAGAAATAGAAATTTCATGAACTTAAACGGTACTTTTGATTTGTGTACCTGATACTGTACACCGGGAAAATTTGTTTGAATACCATTGACATGTCACCTAACTTCCAGATAGGACAAAAAATTGATTCTCAAGTGAGACTACATGTATTGTAAAACTTCCATCTTTCTTTGCAGGGCAGTCAATCCACCAACAGAGGGCACTGCTGAGGACAGTAGCAGCAGTCGTGTCAGTTTTGCTAGTTGTGCCACCAGTCAAGTGTCTGGACAATCTCACGCTACAAGGGCAGACGATTTGGCATATCATGGGGACTTCAACGGTGCTGATGCCTGGTGGACAGTAGATTCCTACCTCAGAGGTGGACTGCATCATGGGAGATTACAGAAAGGCAAAAACGAAGAGGACACTTGGGACTTGTCGGATTCTCTAGCCGATTTGTACATGGAAGTTCAGAAAAGAGATCAGAGTACATCCGATGGATTGTACATGATGGGCGTTGACAGCGATCACATTGATAGAAACTGGCTTGAGAAAGATACCAGTAACGGATATATCAGAGTATTCTTCTCTGATGCTGATAATTCACAGTTGTTCAAATTGACCCTTTCAACACAGTCCCAGAAAATCTGTACACAGTGTGGCAGACCACCAAATTCACTTCACATTCAGCTAAATGGTGATATTATAAAAAGGATGGAACCATTTGATTGTCCCCTAGCAATACAGAATGAGTACTTACAAAGAATAGGCTATACGGATATTAGTAAGATACAGGAACTTGGTGCCAGTGAGGATCTACCATGGCTTGTCAAGTTCTATGCAGGTAAAGTTCTCAGTATGCAACCATTGAAACAAAAAAAACCCCAAATATTACAGCAAAAGTAATCTGTCTAAACCAAATCCTGATTAATCCTGGTAGGGCTGTAAGGCCACAATAAATTAATTGTTAGATTTTCATCCTGCCCTCCCCTATTTTTTCAATATGAAAATTTTTTTAATTTATTATTTTAAAGAAAATGTGCCTGTTTTCTTCATTTTTAAGGAATTTTCTACCAAAATTGACAAAAAATAAAATTCGTCCACCTGCCCCTATTTCAGGAAAAATTTGGATGAAAATCTAATAATTAATTTATTGTGGCCTAAATCAGAGACTTTATTTTGTCCTAATGATTAATTTTCAATGTATTTTAACCTTAACGCAGTCTGAACACGTCAGAAGTCCCAAAAACCTGAGGGAGGCTGAGTTATCGAGTGGTTAATGTTACTGACTCATGACCACTAACCCAGTGAGTAACACTGCTGTTGTTTTTTTATTATTATTCTTGGGGCCTGGACTACTGAATGTTTAAGGTCTCTGACTCATGACCACTAGCCTAACACTGCTGTTGTGAGTTGTAGCCCTGCTTGCCCTACTCCATATGTTAACATTTCTAGACACCTGAGCAAGGTTTGGAGGTTTGATTAGTCAGATGTATAGCTGTCCAGGCTTTCCCAGTAAGTCTTGCTAAGTCACGATAAGAAAGATCGTTAAAAGTGATAATAAACCCCAACAAAACTCGCATTTGGTTTACGTAGGTTTAACTGTATTTCAATATTTTCTGAAGTCTGTTGTTAATTTTAATTTGCAAATCTGGTTTTGTTGACAAACTATAATGGTAGAAAGTTAAAAATATTTGTTACTGTTAGATGTGAACTTGCTGGTCGGATATCGTCGAATTCAGTGCAATTATTCATGTTCCAGAAGCAAAAATTCAGAAAATATAAATGATTTTTGACAAATTTAACTTCAATATGTACAATTTTTTTGTTAATATTGCTTTCCATATATCAGCTTTTATAAATAGAATGAGAAGATTTCCAAAGCCACATCCAAAAATTCATACATTCAGAGGACCAGGCAAGACCATTACCTACAAAGGATCAAACACAAACATGAACCTGGAAAAAACAAACATAACACTGAAAACTAAAGCTAGGACAATATGAACTTCCATAAAAAACAGACAGTGACATCAGGTGCTCTGGAAAGATAAGCATGTCCTGTTCCACATATGGTACCTGTTGTATTGCCCACTGTACATAGCCGATATGAAGTTATGATTGACAGAATAATTAAATGAAATACAATGTATTGACATAACATCAAATTTTAGTTCCAAGTTTACAGAACAACATTGACTGTCTATTACCTAGGTTTATCATATATGGGCTCTCATGATAACCCCATGATTTGCTTATTGTAAGATTTGATATGTTTTGCAACCTGTTATACACTTAAAGTGTAAAGTTTGTTTTTTTTTTTTTTACAAAACATCAATATTAACAAACTTTTGCTGCTTTGTTAGACTTATTTATCTTTTGGGTGTATTGGAGGTGGGATAACAAGAATATTCATGGATGAAATATTCGAACTGTTTACATTTTATGAGGTCATAATTGTATATTTTCCTCATCTAATAGGTGTATCCAGTTTCAGACCATATATCACTAGACAAAATATCCATGACAAAAGATGGAGAAATTTTGACCTAAATTTTTATTCATAAAATTATTTGTTAGGATGTAGATATATTCAATTGAATGACTTTCTGTTTGTGTGAAATTCTCTTTTTAGGTTCATTGAAATTTAAATGTAAATATCTTGATTTTTGTGAAAATGATAGATGAATGAGCAGAAGATTTTTTTCTTCAAAATGGCACACTCGTTACCTCTTAAATGTAGGGCTAGCTTTGTTTTCCAAGCTATTTAGATGCTTTGGATCTCATTTAATTCTTTGTTTTATCTAGATTGCTTACCTAAATAGCATAGATCACTAGGTATACTTGTGTTTTATTATACTCAACCCCTTTAATATTTTAGATCTAGTATCTTTGAAACTAGGCATTAACATATTGAAATGTGCATAACACCTTTTGTGACAATCTACAATCTACCAATTTCATGCTGTCTATTTCTTGATATGAGTTCTTACAAGAACCTTACCTTGCGCATCTCCAGTGATACTTCTGTATTGAAGATTTGTCCAGTATAGGTACATTGATTCGTTCATCATTACAACAAAATATTGTAGAATTCAAAAAGAAACATTGGATGTAAATGTACATGAGATAAAACCGCACACAGTAAAACAAAAAAGTAAGGGAACAGTGCAATGATCGCTGTTCTACATCTTTAAGTCACTGGTAGGCCATTAGCAATGAACAAAAATCTTACATCAGGTTCCTCTAGCATGCATGTGAACAACACTTTAAATTAGATGTCAATAAAAGCTACATCAGTGAAATACAGCAAGAGTCAAGAAATGTTGCTAATAAACGTATGCTTGAACCTCAGTGGATGAATTTTGTTAGTAGTTAGGGTCATAATTGCAAGACAGTTCTCTGGTTATGCCTGACTTTGGGATGATACAAAAGTGACACTGCACTCAATTAAAATGTTATAATAGAAATTTAAGTTTATAATTCCTAGGTTAAGATTTTTTTTTTTTTAGGTGGGGAGGACTTCGGTGGCCGAGTGGTCTAGGTGTTATATCTACTGTTGATCAAAGGCGTGTCAACACTTGGGTTGTGAGTTCGAGCCTTGCCCATGGCGAGGTGTGCTTGACCCAACCTTACTTGAGAAGGATTGCCAGTTTTCCTGCCAAAGGTTGGAGTTTTTCACTGGGTGCTCCGGCCATGATATAGCTGAAAAATTGCTGAAAGTGACGTAAAGACCCCATTCAATCAATCAATTAATATGATTTTTTTCCGGGTACTCTGTCGGGCTTCCTTCAACAGTAAAACTTAGTTGCTACAATATTAATGATAAATTTATGAAATCCCCATTCCCTTAAACTGCAGACAAAAATATCAAAAAAAGGTTCTTATGGACAAAATCCATTATTCAGACAATAATTGTTAAGTATATTTAAGTAACACATATAAAGTTTTCAAAAGTTATATATCATAATCTTAATCTTTTTAATCTTAGTGACTTCTTAAATATTTGTTATTTCAATGACCCTGATAACAAGATCAGTTGGTTTAAAAATCTTTGTTGATAAATTTTTTAAAAAACGGCATAAAATATGAAATTAAATTTCAAAGCCCTTCTTAACCCTGATTGAAATCATTGTGTTATGTAGCATTGAAAGTTTTAAACGGGAGATTTAGTAGGTCTAATTGTGTGTAAAAATAATTTTTGTTTGGGGTGATTAAAGTGTTGAGTTCCTAAATAAATCAGTCCAGGAATTATTAAAAAGTCCTCTAATGTTAGCAAATCTTACAATTTCATTATAGATTTGTGTGTTTCAATCAGTGAATAGTTGAGTGACTGTCATGACGTATTGCTGAAAATAGTTTAATTTATACCCATATAAAAAGCAAATTTTGTACAGTGTATTAAATACTGCATTGTATTTAAATATTTGTAGACATTAATGTGTGAATTTACTGTCACAATACAACTTTTGCTTGCAAGATATAATTGTTGCTAGCAAACCCATGTACATGTGTAATTATAAAGTCTAAAATTGAATTGGCAAATATTTACTTTACGTCGTATGAAAAGTACCAATATAGGCTTCCTCCTGTAAAAACTAAGGAGCAAATAAGTTCAACTCAGGAAAGTGTTTTGGAGTATCACCCATGATTTTCAATGGTCCGAAAATACAATTCGTGGGCAAAACATTTGTTATGTAGATGCAGTTGTATTTTTGCATCAGTTCAGAATACCAAAAAATCTTTTTAGTTGAATTTCATTTACATTCTGAAACTTACACTTTCATGATTGAAAATTTGATAAAAGATTAAGTTTATGCATTTCTTTTTCTCTTTTTAAGAGAAGTTAATAGTTGAGAACATTTTAAGCAAAAAGTCAACATTTTATAGATACCGCCACTACGTGTTTCCTTACGTTGCTCCTAGGCTGAAGTCATCTCTTCAAAAATTCTACGGTCGGCACCATGAACTAGTTGACCGTTACGGAAT
>JAOXYI010716210.1:0-22851 GCA_028566495.1 Lithophaga antillarum
CAAGTGCTCGGACCCCATGGACCCGTGGACCACCATTTGAACAAACTTGAATCCCCACCTATCAAGGATGTTTCAGAAAAATCATGACTGCCTTGCTACTGCTGGTTCTTCAGGAGAAGATTTTCACAGCTTTTCCCCATAGAAACCCATATTAAAACTTTGGTCCCCAAGTGCTCGGGCCCCATGGACCCGTGGACCATCATTTGAACAAACTTAAATCCTCACCTATCAAGGATGTTTCAGACAAATCATGACTGCCTTGCTACTGCTGGTTCTTAAGAAGAAGATTTTCAAAGCTTTTCCCCCATAGAAGCCCATATTAAAACTTTGGACCCCAAGTGCTCGGACCCCATGGACCACTGGATCACCATTTGAACAAACTTGAATCCCCACCTATCAAGGATGTTTCAGACAAATCATGACTGCCTTGCTACTGCTGTTTTTCAGAAGAAGATTTTCAAAGCTTTTCCCCATAGAAACCCATATTAAAATTTTTGGACCCCAAGTGCTCGGGCCTCATGGACCCATGGACCATCATTTGAACAAATTTGAATCCACACCTATCAAGGATGTTTCAGACAAATCATGACTGCCTTGCTACTGCTGGTTCTTCAGAAGAAGATTTTCAAAGCTTTTCCCCATAGAAACACATACTAAAACTTTGGACCCCAAGTGCTCGGACCCCATGGACCCGTGGACCACCATTTGAACAAACTTGAATCCCCACCTATCAAGGATGTTTCAGAAAAATCATGACTGCCTTGCTACTGCTGGTTCTTCAGGAGAAGATTTTCACAGCTTTTCCCCATAGAAACCCATATTAAAACTTTGGACCCCAAGTGCTCAGGCCCCATGGACCCGTGGACCATCATTTGAACAAATTTGAATCCTCACCTATCAAGGATGTTTCAGAAAAATCATGACTGCCTTGCTACTGCTGGTTCTTCAGAAGAAGATTTTCAAAGCTTTTCCCCATAGAAGCCCATATTAAAACTTTGGACCCCAAGTGCTCGGACCCCATATACTCGTGGACCACCATTTGAACAAATTTGAATCCATACCTATCAAGGATGTTTCAGACAAAACATGACTGCCTTCTACTGCTAGTTCTTCAGAAGAAGATTTTCAAAGCTTTTTTCCCATAGAAGCCCATATAAAACTTTGGACCCCAAGTACTCGGACCCCATGGACCACTGGATCACCATTTGAACAAACTTGAATCCCCACCTATCAAGGATGTTTCAGACAAATCATGACTGCATTGCTACTGCTGGTTCTTCAGAAGAAGATTTTCACAGCTTTTCCCCATAGAAGCCCATATTAAAACTTTGGACCCCAAGTGCTCGGGCCCCATGGACCATCATTTGAACAAACTTGAATCCTCACCCATCAAGGATGTTTCAGACAAATCATGACTGCCTTGCTACTGCTGGTTCTTGAGAAGAAGATTTTCAAAGGTTTTCCCCATAGAAACCCATACTAAAACTTTGGACCCCAAGTGCTCGGACCCCATGGACCCGTGGACCACCATTTGAACAAACTTGAATCCCCACCTATCAAGGATGCTTCAGGCAAATCATGACTGCCTTGCTATTGCTGGTTCTTTAGAAGAAGATTTTTAAAACTTTTCCCCATAGAGGCCCATATTAAAACTTTGGACCCCAAGTGCTTGGACCCCATGGACCCGTGGACCACCATTTGAACAAACTTGAATCCCCACCTACCAAGGATCATCCATGCCAAGTTTGGTCCAGATTGGCCCAGTGGTTTCAGAGGAGAAGATTAAAATGTGAATTGTGGACGGACGACGGATGACGGACGGACGGACGACGGACGCCGACCCATGACAAAAGCTCACTTGGTCCTTCGGACCAGGTGAGCTAAAAATCTACAGAGACGCAAAAAAAAATATTCGGTCACTGTCGTTTTTCACTATTTATTTCATAAAACTATGTTTCTTTTTTTAATTATTGTGACACAATTTTATATCTGATTTAAATAACGTTAACTGTTAAACACAGCATATCATCAAGTTTTATTGCATATTTTGACATACATTGCCGAAATTGTCAATGATTAAAACAGAAAGTTTAATTTTCAGTGTCAAAATTTTTTGTAGGCCTACACATACAGTCATGGGAACCACTGAAACAAGTGATTTTTTAATCACTGTTTTAAGGAAATTACGAACTCTTTTAACAAAACCCAAAATTAGGTATAAATTGCGGAATTTATCAAATATTTTCCATTTTTGATATGCTTTAACTAATCCATATAATGGAATAGTATGTGTGACATCACTTCAGCAGATCTCTGTGAAGAAATCAAACATAAATTGAGAGAAATTTGAGATTTCATGGACAATTTTTTACTTTTAATGGGATTTTGAACATTGATTTTCTATAATAAAATGAATTTTCTGTACATCAGTGATAATTTTCCTAGAAACTAGAATCATTCAGCTTTATGTTAAAACGTTAAAAAAGTGGTATTCTCGGACAAAAAACAGGTGTTTGCGGGGCCCGAAGTCACCTGGGGTATACAGGATAAATTACTTGTTAAGGTGATTTTTTCCTTTAAAATATAAAAAATCACTGTAAACAGTGATTTAAATTAAATCAGCACTTACATATTCTGATTTTATTTAAAACTGGAATGTTATGTTTCTTCAGTATTGCACGTGTATTGTTAAATAATTTCCAAAATTTAAACTCTAGAAACTTAAAGAAAAACAAACAAAAAACCAAAATAACTGTTTACAGTGATTTGAAGTAATTTAGCCAGGAAATCAAAGGAGATAAATCTTACTTCTCACATTTTCTTGCACAAAAATCACTAGTGAAAGTGATTATAAAATCACTTGTTCCAGTGGTTCCCCTGACTGACATAAGTAAAATTGTGACATGAAATTTTCCACCGTGGATAAACGTTTCCATGATACAACCGTTCTCACGTCGGGTACACTTCTGCCAAAACGCCTAGGTACAACCATTCCTTATGGAGGTTTAACACAGAGGTAAGTTGATAAAGTGTTGTAGGTTTGAAAATCGACTTGTAACTTTCTTAAAATAGAACGCAGAAAAATAAAAGAAAGTCCATGGGGTGGACAAAATATTACAGATTCCAACGGTATATAATTTATTTCATGGACTTGTGTAGTTTCTTCAAACACTCGTGCACAATAACGTCTAAACATGGAAAAGTTCTTTGTTTCCGTCTTTTTTTTACTATTTTCTCTGCAACCCCATATCCTTGGTATATATGAAAATTATATCACTAGAAAGAGGAACTTCTGGGAATTAAATGTAAAATATTGTTACTGTACTTTGTTAATTAAAAGAGTAATTAGCAAAATTAACTTTTTAAGTCTGGTACAACCGTTCCTCGTCGTGGAAACGTCGGATACAACCGTTCCACCAGTTGACATACTAATTTTTGAATTTTTTCAAGCCTTTGGTCAGACATGTACATGTAGCACCTGTAAAATATATTTAAGGTATTGCAAAGACTTTGTTATACTTTGTGCTACACTTCTTGGCCTTTTCTCGTATCCGTCAAGCAAAATGTATTCCAAATAGTAGCAAAGGTCACCTCAGTAATGAATATGTTGAACAAGAACTGAAATACTGTGTGCTTAGTGGAACTTTGTATGCTTTTGATGTTCCTGCAATTTTGTCGTGTAATGTTTTGAAATATTAATCAATTCAACTGTAAAAGTGGAAAAAAATAGCATGGTCCGTTATAATTAACGCAAAATCAATATGGCGGTAAATTGGTTTTTACCAGGTAACCCTGCGTTGCTTACCTGACTGTAGAGAGCCCACTTAAGAATGTCTGCTAATGTATACCGGTACCACTTACAGTTCAAGGCTGAGCCTTTCTAGCTTTTAAAAAGTGGGTCCACATTCTGCCCACTGTTTCAGAAAAAAATTTAAACACATTTTCCTCATGGGGTTCTAAACTTTATTCACAAATGGAAACCATGTTCATAGGCAATGTTCAATCTTAAAAAATGTCAGTTCATTATGGTGTTCCACAAGGATCAATGATCTACCTTTATATGTTTAAAAATTGTACAACAGATATGTATGCAGATGATTCCACAATACACATGTACATACATCTGGTAAAGATATTCATGTTTTGCAAGAAAAGATACAAGAAGATTTAAACAATGTTAAATGAAGTAGAAAAATGGTGTCATAACAATAATATGTTTATCAACTGTAACAAAACTAAGTGCATGGTACTTGGAACCTGACAAAAACTTGTGTTTCAAAAAGAAGAACCTACGCTCACCATAAATTCTCAAACCTTACAAAACTCACCAGGTGAGAAGCTCTTGGGTGTAAAAATTGATCCTCACTTAAGCTGGACGAATCAAGTAAACTTTATCTGTTCAAAAATTTCTTCATGTGTTTATCTTCTTTCAAGAATAAAGAAGTTCCTAAATTTTGAAGCCAGACAACTCTTTTACACTGGGTACATTTTACCATTAATTGATTATTGCTGTGCTATATGGTGTAACTGTAGCAAAGAGAACTTAAATCGCATTCTCAAGTTGCAAAAAAGAGCTGCAAGGCTAATTCTAGATGCTGATCCATTTGCACCATCTACGCCCTTGTTTAATAAACTTGGATGGATGACTATTGAAGATAGAATTCGATATCATAAGTGCTTACTTGTATTTTGTCAGAAAGGTGAAGCCCCATCACATTTAAATAATAAAATTGTTTATGTTTCTGAAAATAACCCATATCAACTTAGAAATGTGGTTAATGGAAATCTTTCTGTCCCTAAACCAAGGACAGAAATATTCAAAAAATCTTTCAGTTATTCAGGTCCATTTTTATGGAACAACTTACCGATCTCAATTCATAACGTTCCAAGTACCAATGCATTTAAAGAAAAACTTAAGATTCACTTTTTAAATCAGCTAAGTGAACAGCTAGATGTAGACTAATATTTAGATTCTGAATTTTTGTCAATACTGTATGACTATATTATTTTTTATGTACTTTGTATTGCTGAACTAGTTTACTGTATTTTTATGTGTTTTATCATGTTTGCTTGTAGTAATTGAAGGCCTCAGGGAAGATTAGTTTGTAACTAACTGTGTTACCCTCATAAAATAAAGTTTTTATTATTATTATTATTATTACATGTATTATGTTTTCGAAACGGGGTGTCCCAAATCGGAATAGCAGTGGATTTCGATCTGGGGAGTAATGGACCCAGTTTAAAGTTGAATACCAAATCATCGTCAATTTGCTTTAAACTGGCTCACTAGATTCAGAAGAGATTTCTGATCATTTTCCCCATAGGGTCGGTACTATGTTAAAATTATCACCGCTAACGGTGGCCATTTGGATGGGAGCTAGAGTCACCAGACACAATTTGAAAGTTTACAACACAAGGACCATCCTTGCAGTGTTTGCTTTTAATTGACTCGCTTGTTTCAGAAGAGAAATAATTTTCAACATTTTTCCCAGTGTTAGGGTCCTATGTTAAAACTATATCTGCTGATGTTGGCTATCTTAGATGAACGTCGAGATCATCGGATTTATTTCTGAAAGCGGACCACCCAAGGACAATTCCACCAAAGTTTGGTCCCAATTGTCCAGGCAGTTTCAGAGGCGAAAATTTATAAAGATTCTTCCCACAGGATGCTATGGTAAAACTATGTCCGTTAATTGCAATGAATTGAGACCATCTTCGATGGGCGTTGAGGTCATCGGATTAAGGATTCTGAAAGGGACCACCCAGGGACTACACAGGGACCATCCCTGGCAAGTTTGGTCAAAATCAACCCACTGGTTTCAGAGAAGGTTGAAATGCAAAAAGCTGTAGACGACGACGGATGCACTGACGACGGACGCCCAGTGGTAGCAATATTGCACCGAACTAAAACTGAAGGTTTGCAAAACTTTCACAAGCTATTTGTCTGACCAAAGGCTTGAAAAACGTTCAAAAATTAGTATATTTGTCGACTGGTGGAACGGTTGTAACCGACGTTTCCACGATGAGGAACGGTTGTACCAGACTTAAAAAGTTAATTTCGCTAATTACTCTTTTAAGTTCAGTAACAAAATTTTACATATTTAATCTCCAGAAGTTCCTCTTTCTAGTGATATAATTTTCATATACCAAGGATATGGGGTTGCAGAGAAAATAGTAAAAACAAGACGGAAACAAAGAACTTTTCCATGTTTAGAAGTTATTGTGCACGAGTGTTTGAAGAAACTACACAAGCCAATGAAATAAATTATATACCGTTGGAATCTGTAATATTTTGTCCACCCCATAGACTTTCTTTTATTTTTCTGCGTTCTATTTTAAGAAAGTTACAAGTCGATTTCCAAACCTACAACACTTTAACAACTTACCTCTGTGTTAAACCTCCATAAGGAATGGTTGTACCTAGGCATTTCGGCAGAAGTGTACCCGACATGAGAACGGTTGTATCATGGAAACGTTTATCCACGGTGTTTACACTTTCTGTTTAAGTGCTTGTCTCAGAGAAAACCATGCAAAATCCAAAAAATCTTCCACAAGCAAGGTTTCCAAAATGGAGATATGAAAGGTGTTACTGGTAGATAATCCCAAGTTGACTCTTATCCCACCCCTAAATGTTTCTCGAAATCGTTCTATTTTTAGAATCAGCCATTTTTATTTTTAGCAAAAGTTTAATAATCTTATTTATGAATATTTTGACTAAAATTATGCATTTTTTGAAAGCATCTCTTGTAAAGCATATGGTACCAAATGACTTAATTGAAAACACATAAAATTTAAGTTTGAACTATATACTGCATAACCCTCTTTACTTGAAAAAATTGAAAATTGGCAACATGCCAAGTTCTTGCTTTAATGAGTTAATTTTAACGAAATTTTGTATGGTTTATTGTAAGTGCGTTATGCTCTAAAGTAACGCTTGAATTTTTATAAATCTGATCATTTCATATTATTTAGATCCAAAATCATCCAGAAATGTAAGGGTTACTTTGGCTATTGATAATGACTGCTTCTATTGCATATGCAATATTGCCAAATTTATACAAGAATTATAGGCTGAAAAAGCAAACTGTATCAAATTCTACAGTGTTTCCGTCTACCAATTTTGCCATATATGGTGTCAAATGAAAGATTAGAACATGATCTTTCAAATGGATATAACCTATATGAAATTTATGCTTGTCACAATGTTGCAGAAGCAAAAAAACCTACCCCTACCCTTGTAAAATTGAGATAAAAAGGGCAATTTTTTGGTCGAAAAGTCTTAATAAGTTATCATTTCAAGTAACAATTTGACTGTTTTCATATTAAATGTGAGAAATATATCAAATGCAATAAAACTAGCTCCAACAAATTGTCACAAAGATGTTTTTGGGGTTAAATGGCTTGAAAAATGGGAAATTTTGAATTTTGCAGATTTTCTCTTGAAAATACAAATACACTGTACATTGTATCTTAAATTTTCTAGTCACCTATTGAAATTATCATATATATAGTGGTTGATATTTGTATGTCTACACCAGTGCTTTGTTGAAATATATTTTTTTAACCTTGCACCTTTTTTATGTCTAAATATGTGCAAAATATTACCCCTACTCCCATCAAAATGACATGAAATTACACAATATCTGACAAAGTGTCCTCTACTTTTTCAATGGTATGTTCCTACAGGGTCAACTTTGCATTTATTTTATATTTTATATGTAGTTGTAACAAAAACACTCCATCAAACATCATTTTGAATGATTTACATTCACATTTTGTAAAAAAAATAAGTAAAAAAATGGGAAGTTTCTGGTTTTCAGATTTTCCATAAAATTTTCCACTTTAGGACAGAAATGCAACCATATTGGATTTAGGGCTAATAAATATGATTTACTCTTAATTGTAAATGTATGAGTAAGTAATTTATACAATATTAACATTTTAATGTTCCTTTTATATGCTTATTTCAGACAAATTTGCCCCGTGCGGGTCCCGGGTGTTGTAAAAAGAATAGGCCCGCAGCAGTGCTAAGCTTGTCGTAAAAGGCGACTAAATAGCGCTCAGAACCCTGGCCCATGGTCAGGGCGCTCTGCCCACAGAGCAACTGGGATGTGTGCCCCAGGTGGTTGAATGGGGCAGCCCTGGCATTCTACATACTGGGGTCGTCAGGCCATAATACGGAAAACCTGACCGCAAACCATAGTGGTGCACCGTGTTGGGAAAAATGCCACGTTCCTCGCACGTTAAAGAAGAACGCTGCTGTAGTAGGTCATTTTGGCTGTTCGATAGGAGTAGGAGCCTCGGCTCCGCTACAGCAGGCTAAATTGCCGACCCTACCGCTCCTCCTTTTTCCAGTGGCAATCTAAACTCGTTGACCCTATTATCCCTGTGTCCCCATCCCATTTTTCATTTCATCATCATTTTATGTTCATTTCATCACCCATTTCATGTTCATTCCCCAAATATAGCCGTAATCGTGCTGCTTGGGCGTAAAAACACCAACAATCAATCAATCAATCAGACAAATTTTACCCCACCCCTTCAAAAAATGGACAGAAAAAAATTTGGAAAAAAAAATGTTTTTGCTTCATAAAATCGCTTGAACAAGGAAATTTAATTGTCATATTATTATATCTGGTAGTACATGTATATGTCTAATTTATAAAACATAATACATGTCTCATTTTTAAAAGTTTACATATTCTAAATCTGCTCTAATATGGCAAAATGGGTAATTTCTGAAATACAGATTTTACCTAAAAAATAAATCATCAGAAATATATATATAAATAAAATTTTATACCAACATTTATGAGATTATTTTCCATTAAGGAATAATTTGGAGTTTTTAAAAACATGTTTACATTGTCTTTACCCTTTGTTTCTAACTTGCCCGCCCCCCCCCCTCCTACCCCTGGAAAAATTGGACCAAAATTATCGATTTGTTTTGCCTTTTGCTGTATAAACTGACTTCAACAATGACATTTTTTCCGACCGCAAAAACAAAATTGCGGTCGTATTATGTTATCGGGTTGTCGTCGTAATTGTCGTCATCAGTCTGTAGACACTTTGGTTTCCATGCAATAACTTTGTTCCAGTTGACTGATTTCCATGCAATTTGAACACATTGATTTTTACTACAAGAGCCAGGGATTTAAATGTATCCATTTGGAAACTAGGGTCCAAAAAGGGTTGAAATTGGTATCTTTTAAATGATTCCGTGTTACAACTTTTGTTACAGTGACCTTATTCCATGACTTTTTAACAAAATCATCCTTGCTACAAAACAAAGCCTGAGAGTGAAAATTGTGGGGGAGGGGGGCAAATGCCCTAAATCAGAACTCTTTTCGTTTCAAAATGAATTTTGACAAAACCTTTTTTCAAAGTATTCGTCTTGACTTGTACAAATAGATAGTGAAATGAATCTTACCTATTGGCTACCATTTTTGTGAAAAAAGCTTAAAAGGGGCCAGAAAAGGTGAATTTTAAGAATCCATACATCTTGTAATTTTTTATCTAATTTTGATGGGATTTTTTTTTTCATTGGAGTCCTCTGTTATTATTATTGTTTACTCGTTCTTAGACATAAGAAGCGAAATGTGGCTAATGCCCTAAATCATAGCTTTTTAAACTCAAACCAGATTTTGACAAACAACGGGTAATTAACGACAATGAATTAACCATTTGGCAGACATTTTTGTGTCCAGCTAATTACTGTGTCAAGCTCCATACTGTGTCCACATTCACTGTAAAGTACACTTGTTCAAATTTCTGTGGTCGACTCAATGTTGCGCTCGCATAGCCCTTAACTCAATCAAGGTATCATGTCAGGCTACACATATTTGTGCTGAGTATGCTGTAACAACCTCCTTGTACGTTTTTGCGAGTTAGTCATATGACTTGGATGTGAGTCTTCCACTGAAGACATCTGTCGCGTGCAATTAGCATATTATGAGTAATATTAAATACTGAATAAAACTGAAGCTGCGAAACAGTAATACTATGCCACAGACTGACACTAAACCAATAGGCTTCTGGGTCTCATAAAGTTTGACATCTCAAATTCTGGTAGAAATCAGCTGAGGTGAACTAAAGAGACTGCCAATCCTCAAAATCTGTGATTTCTACTAAAACGAAACAAGTTTTCCATCATAACTATGGTTTGATATCAAAATCAATTGACTTCTGCATTGCTCTGAGTCCCATGCAGATGGATCTACTGGCCTTGGAAATCAGATAAGGCATATACAGGACATACTGTTCAGTAACCAGTCAATACTCAAAAACTGCGATTTCTTGGTAAAAAAAATCAAGATCCCCCCAAAATTTCACTGATCAACATCAAAATCAATAGGCTTCCAAATCTCATCAAGTCTGATGTATTAGAACTGGGATAGGGCAAAGTCAGGATATATTGTCCAAAAACCAGTCCATTATCAAAATCTGTGATCTCTAAAAAATCTAGTTTTTCCCAAAATTGTTTCATGCATTCATACTAAGTCATCTGGGTTCTTAGTCCCATATAGTTTAACAACACTTCAAATTCTGAGAGAAATAAGATAAGGTCAGCTTAAGATATTCCTAATTCTCAAAATCTGTGATTTTTGAAAAAAAAATTTAAAACGTCAATTTTTGGAGAAAAAAAATATGATCAATTAAACAACATATCTGGTGCACATCTACAGTCCATAAGGAAAAAATTAAAGCAAGTTTGACTAAATTCAATCATGTGGTTAAGGATAAGTTTTAGATAAAAGAACCTCACCCCCTTCCTACAGTATCCTATGGGAAATATTTGAAAAACGTTTTTTTTTGGAAAATATTTTTTTGGACAAAACAAATAGCTGGTGCATATGTACAGTCTATAAGGTAAAATCTATGCTAGTTTTATTAAATTCCATCATGTTGTTTAGGAGAAGTTGCGGATAAGAGAACCCCACCCTCTTCCTATAGTATCCTATGGGAAATATTTTAAAAACATTTTTTGAAATAATTTTTTTTTTTGAAAAACAAAACAGCTTGTGCACATCTACAGTCTACAAGATAAAATCTGTGAAAGTTTCATTAAATTCCATGAAGTGGTTTAGGAGGAGATGTGGATAAAATTTAAAAAGTGTGACGACGACGCAACAACAGAGTGATCCCTATGTGTCTACCTCGCAGGTGTCACAAAAATGGTCAAAATTGGCAATTTTGGGAATTAAAATTTTGCATAATATGCAATAAATCATCAATTAATTGTATAAATTAATTTTTATGTTAATTGTAATTAATTCAGTTTTTTTTCTTTTATAAACCACCCCCGTCAACCCGCGATCGTTAACCACAAATTGTTGACAGCAATCGTTAACTACGATAAATAAAATAATTTGATTTTCAAGGTTAAAACATATTTTTGCGAAAGAAAGGATAGTTATAGTAAGAAACAATAAGATCTTGTACCTAGTTCAAATAATTTGAATTTTCTAGAGGCTATAAAAATAATGATATCAGAAAATTTTGGAGCGATCGTTAACGAATAATTCCATGCGATCGTTTACAAAATTAGTTAACGATCGCTTTAAAAAGTGGTGATATCCTATTTTCTGTTATAGATTTAGAAGATCCGAATTTCGCAAACGGATGATGAATGTATATGAATGCTCATTATTTCATAATATAAAGAATGTCTCCAGGCATAACTTTGCAAAATAGATAATTACAGATATCCAAGTTAACGATCGCATATATTTTGTGTTAACGATCGCATGGTTAACGATCGCGGGTTTACTTGGGTGTAAACGGCATGAAAACAATGTGGTTTTTAGCTAACAGTTTGGAAAATGGCGATTAAATCCATAACTTTGGTAAAAACTGAATATAAACAATTACCCTTTTTGCCGATTTAAGAAGTGCAGCTTCATAAAAATGAATAAAATTGTCATTATATCATAATCAGAAGACAAATAGTACGTCATACATTTACAAAATTGTAAAATATTGTTTGAATCCTGTTGTTAATAAGCAAGAGAATAAAATACATGTATTTATGATTTTTATCCAATTATTCCAAAATGAAGGGGGTAGCATTTGTGAAATTTCAGTCAGAAACGACAGGTAGATACAATGTCGACATGTGGGAAATATAAATAAACTAATTCTAAATGAAAGCAAACTATTTAATATGGGCACATAAGTGAATTTATACAATTCATTGTTGATTGAATGCAATTTATGAAGCAAAACACATTTTTCGATCATTCTTGCCAATTTTTTTTCAAGAGGAGGGGTACAATTCGGCTAAATTAAGTATCTTTAAAGTAACATTTTCTAGTTAACATTGCTGGAAATAAAGTTGTAATATATTCAAAATTAAGAATCAATCAAATCCAGTGGTTGCATTCTTGGCGTAAAATTGAAGAAAAAAAATGTGAAAAACAGAAATTACCCATTTTTCACATTTTTTGACGATTATTGAATGTAAATCATTAAAACTGACATTTATATGGGTTGTTTTTGTTTGAACTTAATTTAAACCATACAAAATAAAAAGTTGATCCTGTATGATCATGCAATTAAGAAAACGGAGAATATTTTGTGCAATTTTGATGTGGTGTTGATGGGGATAGGGGTAATATTTTGCAAATATTCAGACACTAAAAAGGTGCAAGGTAAAAAAAAAAAGGCATTTTAATATGATACGAGTATTGATGTACAAATAATATAGGTGACTTTTTCAGTGGTTAGCTTATAAAATGGAGATATGTGTCTTTTAAGTGAAAAATCTGCAAAATTGAAAGTTTCCCATTTTTCAAGCCTTTTAACGATAAACCTCAGTTCATGGCCCCTTGTTGGTAGTGGTTTTATTTTACGTTATATATCTCGTATGTTTAAAGTATAAACAATAAAAAATTAACTTGAAATAATAATTTATCGGGACTTTTCGGCTCAAAAATGCCCCTTTTTAGTGAATTCGTGTTGAGGAAGGGGTAGAATTTTTGCTTTTGTGAAATTTTAAGAACCAAAAGGTATACATATATTGTATCCAGCTGGAAGTTTGTACTCTCGGTTTTCATTTGATACCATATTTATATGTTTATTAAAGCATGCTTAGCAAAATTCTACTTCATACAACTGTAACAACAAAGAAATCTTACTTCAAAATATAGACAATTTGCGCATGTGGTACAACCACTCAAACCCAAAAGCCAAAGTAAAGCAGCTTTGAAAAGTAACTTTTAATCAATATTAACATGTTTTCATAGATAAATGAAAAATTAAAGCGTTACTTTATAAGATAGGGGCCTGGGAAAATGACTAACAAAAAGGGTTAAATTTTCCTATTCCACGCAAATACTTGGCACGTTGCCAATTTATATTTTCTGAGCAATATCTATCAGTATATCTTATTTTTAGTCATCAGATGTCATGATTTGTAATGATGAACTTATTTGGTTACACCTAACTTACTTAAATATAAGACTAAAAATGGTTGTTTTTTGTCTTTTTTTCTCCATGTAATGGTTTTTGTATTGGATCTATTAAAATATAAAATGGCCTGTATCTAAAAATAGAACACATTCCATGTGTTTTAAAGGGCAATTTTGCACTTAGGGTAACAACACCTTTTGCCCACACAAACAAAAATGTGACTTCCAAAACCTTGCTTGTGGACACTTTTGCATGGTTTTCTCTGAGACAAGCACTTAAATAGTCAAATCTTTAAATCAGCAACAAAATAATATGCAAATAGAAACTTAAACTGGATAATATTCTGTGTTTAATTAAGAAATAATTCATGGTCGCCACATATTTATTGTCATTTAAACATGGGCTCGAGTTGTTTTAGCCGATATTTTATCCCGAGTAATAGCGAGGGATAAAATACGCGAAAACAATGAAAGCCCATGTTTAAATTATTATAAATTAATGGCGAACATGAATTATTTCGATTCAAATATGGTTAATTTTGTGGAAATAAACAACATCGGAGAGAACGTAACGTATATACATGTACACACGATGCCATTTTTGGCAATTTTGTGACGTTTTCGTGCACAAATTTCGGCTTAAAACCTATAGTTACGCAGTCATACATTTATCATAATTTTAAGACCTCTAGTTGTCATGGTTGCCTTTGTTCTTTGCAGCATCCCATATCAGAATAATAAAAAATTTATTGAAATCAGATTAGATGACTCCACATTTTTTGTTTTCTTTAAAAATGCAGTATTATATGGTTTCTAATGTCTCTGATGAAATATATAGAAAAATGTCAGTGACTTCTCTTTAAATTAATACTTCTTTATATTATACTGCTTAATACATTTTTGTTAAACTTACATCCTCGTAAAATCTATAATACACAACTTTATACGGAACAAGCATGTTTATGTGTAACGAGACATTTTACGAAGCCGGGTAATTTCGTCCTAATCCCGGTTCGCACCTGAGTGGTTTCGCCCTACTTCAGGTTTGCCCTGGGTTGTTTCGCCCTAAATCTTGTGTGCCTCGGGTGGTTTCGCCCTGATTTGTGCAGAATTGTATATATCAATACAAATTAATGAATTTTAGGAATTATCGATCTCAAATGCTACAGCTGATTGATAATTTCCCAAAATAATTTTATTTTTCTAGTCTTCTTATCTGGGACCAGTATATCATTATTATTAGTCCCAGTTCTTATATAAAGAATTTACCGATCTTCACTACTTATATCTTGCCGTCAATACTTGGTAAAACATTTTTTTATCGAATTTATTCACCATAAATGTATTAGTCACTGCCATGACTGCTACAAGCTGAGTTCAAGTGCAAATAATATCTATTGTCAGATTACTGTAATAACAAAGTCCGTAATATTAATTTTCTCTTATTTGACAAAACAATCACAAAATTTCAATAAAATAGATAATTGTTACTAATTACTTCTTTTTTGCAAGCATGTTTATTTAACGATTTCCTTTAATTTTCCAAATAACTGCAAACATGTGTATTTAACGATTTCCTTTAATTTTCTTAATCAACATTTTCAAAGAGTACTAATAACTAATAATAACTTTATTTCATAAAAAACATCTATCATTTACCTAATAATATACTAGGGCGAATCCAACCACCGATAAGGGCGAAACCACTCGGGCGAAACAATCCAGGGCGAAGACGGAACTAGGGCGAAAACCACCCATTACCACATTTTACAATGGAAAAGAAAGCATTGTGATCCTATCACCTGCAAATATATGTTTTAAAAGACTAATCTTAATAAGCCTACGTCTGAAGTGTCTCCAATGTCGGCGTCCGTCGTGTATACATGTACACCCGTTAGCGGATGCTCAGTGGGGTGGGAGTTGTATTGTTGAAATATTATTTTTTAAGATTCATGCATAAAAATTCCCAATTGTATCATACATACTCCAAAACATCCTTGGAATGGGATTTCAACTTGAGAAAGGACCTACACATAATATAAAGATTATTTCAAGATCAAATTGAGAAATATAAATACATTCAGTGATACTACGTCGCCTATCTTTTTTTAAGATAGTGCTTGTTCAAAGGGTGCCGAAATGTCTTGTTAGGCACGGACCATTTGATTTTCGGGGGGGCTGGGATTTTTTAGAAAAAAATTTCTGTCCCTGATTTTTGTCCAAAAAAATTATCTGGCCAGCACCTGGAGTGAAAAAAATATTCTGGCCCACATTTTGCCCATTGGAAAAAAGTTAATTTTTGTTTAAAACTAATCAATTCCTGATCAGATGATCGGTTTATGATATAGGCAACCATACTTGCAACAGAACTTTTAAAAGCTAAGGGGAAGACCATGTGATATTCTGGGGGGGCCTGGAGGATTTTGAAAATGAATGATTTTACAATGACAGTAGTGAAAATAAATATTTTGCCTGGAGCTAGTGTGAAAATAAGTAATTTTACCAACAACCTACTGAAAATTAATATTCTTGTTGAATTTTCAACTGAAAATATAAATATTAAATTAATATATGTCTCAGATGGCACCAGATTCAACCAGGATAATTCTTTTGATTTTTTTTTCGAGAATTTTTCTTATGCAATATATGCATGAATGTTATCCACATGCTGGGCTTTAGTAGACTAATTTGAAAGGCCAAATAGTACTAAACAAATGTTGATATATATTTGTGTTTTGTTAAGACATGCGGTTGGAATGTTTTTACATTTGGGCCAAAATTGCATGAAATAGTTTGGAATTAGTAGATCTATTTGCAGTATACAGATGAAAAAAAAAAATATGTATTTTTTTTTGTGTTTTCCCAAGAAACAATGTAGTTATACCCCCCGCAAACAAAGTTTGGGGGGTATATAGGAATCACCCTGTCTGTCCGTCCGTCTGTCCATGTACCTTTTAAGCACAACTCCTCCTAAACAGCTCATTGGATTTTTATGAAACTTTACACAGTTGAAGTACACTACCTGCGGATGTGCATGACGGAATATCGTTGCTGTCCAAAATTTGGAAAGGGGAGATAATTCAACTTATACTTACACGAAAAGGGGGAGGGCATGTACCTTGTAAGCGCATCTCCTCCTAAACGGCTTATTGGATATTTATGAAACTTAAAACAATTGTAGTACCCTATCTGCAGATGTGCATGAAGCAATATAGTTGCTGTCCAAAATGTGGAAGGGGAGATAATTCAACTTATACTGTCACAAAAAGGGGAAAGGCATGTATCTTGTAAGCACAATCAATGAAAATTTACAATGTAAAACATTTAATTGTTTTAAGAGAACTTTGTCTATTAGTTTAGAAACTGGAAGGTTAAATCCTGTGTTAAGCTAGTTAAATATATATCAGATCAAACTAGATATAACGAACATTGCTGCATTTTTATTTATTATTATAATGTATATATGAATTATTGAGTGTTATTGAAAAGACTCTGCCTTGTTTAATATTGCTATTTTTCATACAGTGATATTGTATTTGTATGCTTCCAATCATTGTATCTCTTTTGTTGAATTCTTTGTTGAAATATCCTCTGATTTTTTTTGCCCTTTATGGGCCCTTTAATTTAGTAAAATATATTTATTCTAAAACTATTTAACCACGAAAAGATTTTTTGAGAAGTATAAATTGAATTAAGTGAAATTCGGCCCTTGCAATAGAGATTATACATGTTGTCGCATAATGAAACTTTGTCTCCGCCGAGGTAGAAGTGTCCAACAGATCCGCCGACGAGGGATCCGTCCAAGACTATAAAAGACCGTTGGGCAGAGACATTAATCAGTTTTAGATCAGTATAGCAAGTGGTTTGAGTTCTGATCAGATGTTATTTTATATCAGACAATAGTGCTGGATTTTACAATTGGAGACTTTAAATATGTGTTGTATTTTATATGATCCAGAACAGTTCCAATTAAAAATCATCTGATGTACACTGTGATTTATGTGATTATAATACAAGTTTAGTTTCATGTATTTATTTTTCTGCAGCCCTTAAAATGTTACGCTACAATGTACAGTAAATATTGTCACATAAGAGTAACTTTTTTCATTATTCCCCTATAAAGTACATTATAACATGTGATGTTTCTCCTTTTCAAGATTTGATTACTTTGTTTTGGTAATTCTTTTTCTTTGGGGGGGGGGGGGATATCCTCTGAAAAATATGAAAATAAATAAATTTGACATTATGAGGTTGAAAATGAAAATTTTTGTTGCAACAGTCTTGGAAATAAAATTTTTTCCTACGTACTTCACGAAAATAAATAACTTTTCCAAACAAAATCCTCCAGGGCCCCCCCAGAATATCAAATGGTCGTCCCCTAAAATCATAAATGTGTACACAGTACACAAACATAGTATTTTAACTCCGTGTTGACATTTTTCGTATAATTATCGTGTGTCTGATGTACCAAGCTTACATTTGATGTTCTCCTTCGCTAAGTTTGATATATTATAGGCTTAAATATTAAAAATATCGATGAGTTAGCTACTTCTGTCATGCAAAGTCTGTCAATTAACATGGCGTCATCTTTCTAAATGGACCCCTAAAAAGCGACCCGAGCCGCCCGCATTCAAAACATAACCCATAACAGCCCGGACAGTAAAACATTACGCCCAGAGCCTTAAAACTAAGAAAATAAATCCTTTTGATAAAAAGATGTGAAAAAAAAAATTATTTATTTCTTATTTTGCAGTTATGCTACCGAGAAGATTGTTGTGTTCGATTGCGGTTACCCCGACTGGAGACAACAAAAAGCGCCCGGAGATTCTGTCTTTGCGGCCTCCGGGATGCATCCGTAATTTGTCTGTTTTTGTGTTATCTTTGTTTGGGGAAGGTAAATTAATATAGCTATAACGGGGAAATTCTTGAATTTTATTATTTTTCGCTAAATCCATGATGTTTTACCAGAGAAAAAAAATTTATGCTGATGGGCATTCATGAAATGCATAAAAATTTTCGTGTTTGCCCGATCCGCCATTCCAAACAGCTCCGCTTGACCCTCAACTCAGCTCCGCTTGACCCTAGTGACATCGGAGAACAATTACTTTTTAACTATGACGTCAAACTGACGTCCAGCTTTTCTTTTGTGACGTACGAAATTTACGGGAAAGTTTTTGACTTGCTGCAATGGCAGATCGGACTGTCAATAGGTCTATTCCCTATTTTCGGCACTGACCCGGGATGCATCCGTAATTTGAAGAGTTACTTCCCTTTTCAGCAGGTATCTCAATATTCTGTCTTTACGGCATCGGCGGGATGCAACCGTAATTTGTCTGTTTTTGTAAGAGTTATCTCTCTTTGGGGAAGGTAAATTAATATAGCTATAACGGGAATATTCTTAAATTTTATTATTTTTCGCTAAATCCGTGATATTTAAGTAGAGAAAAAAATTATGCTGATGGGCATTCATGAAATACATAAAATGTGGTGTTTGCAATAAATAGAGGGGTTGAAACCATTTTAGAAAAATAAATTTCTTAATTTCCCCGTTACAGCTATATTGCGATACCTTCCCAAATGGGAGATAACTCTTAAAATTACGGATGCATCCCGGATGCCGTAAAGACAGAATAGCCGTAGCAGGGAAATTCGGGAATTTATTTTTCTAATTTTTTATACAGCTACCGATTTACTGCAAACATTCATTTTTTATGCATTACATAAAAGCCCATCAGCTGATTTTTTTTCTCTGCTCATATATTACGGGTTTGGCGAAAAATAACAAAATACAAGAATTTCCGCGTTATAGCTATAATGAGATACCTGCTGTAAAGAGAGATAATTATAACTCTTACAAAAACAGACAAATTACGGATGCATCCCGGGTGCCGAAAATGGGTTATAAATCGAGGGATTCAATCAATTTTAGAAAAATAAATTTCCCAATTTTCCCCTTTACAGCTATATTGCGATACCTTCTCAAATGGAAGATAACTCTCACAAAACCAGTATATCGTAAACAGGGAATTGTACAGTAAAAAAAAACAAAGAAGTTACCAATTTTATTGCGTGTGTATTATACATGTATATCTGGTAAATATATTTGGAAAACTTATACTATGCATAATATTATTCAAGATAAAGACTAAATCTAATTATTAAAATGCCCAAGCCTTATCTAAAAAAAAACCCCAAAAAACTGCAAATTATAGAATTGTTTATTAATACTGATCACTGATAGAGAATTACTGAGGTGTGTCAATTATCTTATTATGCTATGACACGTGTCAATTAAATTTGATTTTCTCTATTGAACAGTGAAGGACTGTTGTAAAAAAAAAGAAAAAAAAATGATATTTTTTTCAAATATTTGACAAAACAAACACTATCAGTTTTATTCAACAAGCTCTGGGCGCTTTTTGCGATCTCCGGGCGTCAACCGTACTCGAACACAACCGTTTCTCGGTAGTGGAGCTGCTAAAAAATGTCATATGAAAGTAATTTTTTTTTTGCATTTTTTTATCAAAAATATTTTATTTTCTTCTGTTTAGGGCTCCGGACGCAATATTTTAGTGTGCGGGATGCTCCGGGCGTCTCTGGGCGGCTCCGGGCGCTTTTTAGTATGCTCCTTTCTAAAGCGAGATAACTCAACTTTTACTTTTCTTGACTATTTTTAATCTTATTCGTATAATTGATTATATTCTCCAGAAAACATTGCCAATTTATGAAAAAAAATTGTTGCAATTGCCATTTGAAAGTGTGTTTCATTCAGAATGCTACACGCATAATTTTTAAACTTCAATTTACATACTTTTTTCACGCAGTTCCGACTTGATGGTGAATAAGACCTCAGGAGTTTTTCCCCTTTCTTGCCAAATACTACATTTTTTGCATTCCAGATTTAGCGGCTTTTCCGGTTTCGTACTTAGCGGTGGGTGAAAAGTATATATGTAAAATATTTTTTCAAAACGTGATATATATGTTACTATTTCTCTAAAAAATAAAATTAAAAATTAATTATCTATCATTCCACAACCGTCAACGTTTCTAAAAAATCCCATTTCTATCCATTTCAACAACCGACCGACAAGTGCGGTATTTTTCATACTCTCAACAAACATGGCGGCCACCGACCGCCAAGTCCTAAAAAGTAATTATATATATATATATATATATATATCTTTATAACTTAAAAACTAAGAATCTTTACGAATAATATTTGTCAAGACTAATGGTCAAAATCGAAGCTCCTGTGCCTTCACAAAAAATGCAAATTAAACCTGACTTGTTCAATGCATACTCACTTTTCTCGAAATTAAACCTATAAAATATAAAGTTTGTGCGTTTTCCATCCACGTCTAAAAACAGGTTTATGACAAAACAAGATACATGCTATTTTATACATGTCCTGGCATGTTGTTAGAAAATTAACAAATATGCTTTTGATCAGTCGAATATTTCATCGACATGTTTGTAGAATTATATATTGTGTACATTTATAGATATCAAAAAAAAAAAAAAAAAATTAAAGAAAAGAGTATATGATTTTTTTTCATGAATTTTCTATCACATTATAGTTTTACAGCCTTTTTTGGTATTACACGGATAAACCAAAATAAGCTTAATAAGACATATAACAATACGATCCGGCTAAAATAATTATAAATAATTAATGTATATTTTACTTTTTTGCTAACGCAGAAATGTTAATATCTATGACCGATATAAAGTACTATGGATTTCATCCAAATTTGTAAATGAAAACATTTCAGTTTGCTTTTATTGGTGTTAGTAAATTTGTATGCCAAATGACTATGTGATATTTTCATGCAAAAAATTGTTTTTATTAATATTTGTATAAAAGACGTTTGCAAAGATATCAATTATACCATCTTCTCCCTCTGAGACGTAAGTACTACTTCAGCATGACAGCACAGGAGATACATACTTTGTCCATGCATAGAGTATGATTTCAAGTTTTTGTTTTTTTTGTTTTTTGGTTTTTTTTTTTTTTGTTTTGGTTTTTTTTATTTAGTTTGGTTGAGAACGAACTTGTTGTTCCTTCAACATATTTTCATCTGTTTTAGTTTTCTTGAATTGTTCCCTAGTCAAAACAATGTTCATGTCACTCCCATTTTTTGTTTGTATTAATATTTGTTAAATAGACGGTTGCAAATTAATTGTAATATCTTTGTCCTCTGAGACTTAATCACTTTAACAAATAGGACAGGAGATACTTATCTTGTAAATGTACACGGTCTAACTCAAAGTTTTTTTGGATAGAAAGTATTTGTTCCTTTAACACATTTTCCTCTGTTTCAGTTGTCTTGAATTGTTAACCAGTCAAAACCATGTGATATCAACGGTTTCCGCTCAAGAAATTAAACATGTTCGTATTGTCCTATACGACAGAAGCTTCATACAGTACAGGACATGCTTACCCAATCTATGTACAATCCAGATTTTGTGTGCTCCTAGTTTTTGTCGGGAGATCATGCTTGACTCTTGATGTTTTCATTTTTTTATATGTTTTGTGGTGATATTTACGATTTTTCGCGTACAAGAAATCATTCATGACGTCCTATGCGACGGAGAGTTCATGCAGGATATGATATGCTTATCCTATCAAAGCAGAATTCCGACTTTGTGTGGTAGCGGTTTTTGTTGGTAGTTCATGTTTGACTCCTTTTGCTTTTTGATTTTTTATACATGTTTTGTGGTGATATCTACGATTTCCACACATAAAACTATGTTCGTTTCGTCCCAGGATATGATATGCTTATCTATCGATGCACAATCCCGACTTTGTGTGGGTGTTCGTATTTATTACTATTAGCTTAAGTACTACAAAATACATCTCAGATTTTAAATTCACTTTTACATCAGTTTTGCTCTTTTTAAGTTCGACAGTATCACTATCAAATTTCTAATTTTTGAATGTCAATTCTAAAATTTTAAGTACAAGTGAATTTATCTTGAAGGAAAATTTGAAAGAAATAAATGAGAAGTACTGTACCCAGAGGTAGACCTGACTTCAGGTAATACAAATTTGGTGAATTACCAGTTTTTTTAACCAGCCAATTAAGATCGCTTGCTCTCATATTTCAGTAGATCTAATTAATGGTAGTTATTACATTTCATGCAGTGTTCAGATCATCGATTGACATTTTAACAGGAAACACCACCCAGTCACGTTATGCTGTATGGACAATATTAGTAACACATTGAGCTATTGTCCTAATAGGGGAAAATATCGGGTCAATAAGCTTCGCCCCATATCAAATATTTACCCGATATTTTCTCGTATTAGGGCAACAGCATACTGTGTAACGAGTTTATCCTGATGATTTGAATTGTTTTAATAAAACTGAATTGACTTAATGAAAAAAGTTAACAGAAATTAATTTTATTACTATTGACCAAACAATTTTCGAGATGTACC
>JAOXYI010716318.1:0-14168 GCA_028566495.1 Lithophaga antillarum
TAGATTTTCAACGATATATAACAATCTATAGTATCTGGTCCGAGAAAAAAGATATGTTTGCTTTTCTTGTGGCAAATTTCCTTGTTGCCACTTTAGAGTGTAAGCTGCCAGCTTCTGGGGTTAAAAAATTAAAATGTTTGTATGTGTGTATTCACATGTGTGAACATGCTACTGTTACTTGTTGAAATGAAGAGCTCTGTCCACGAAGCAACATTATGGCTGCAGACTCTTTTTTAAGCAAGTGTTAAGTTTTGCGAAACAAAACATTTCCCCTATGGTTTGAAATGTTTAGAAATTTCAGTGCAATCAAGTAAATCTGATGAAACAGGTTATAATAACATAAAAAACTTCCCAGGCCTTTTCACAAGAAATTCAATGAAAACAATGGATAATTTAGATAATTTAATGGGAATCAACTTCACAGTTCATTCAAGCTTTTTTCACTAGAGTTGATTCTCTCTGACCAAAACAACCAGATACAAAAATCAAAATTCCTTTTGACCCCTTTTTCACAAAACGGTAGTGGCCAGAACTCCCACTACTGAATTTGACCTGTATTTTGCGTCAAGGAACATTGTGTTCAAATATTAAAAGAATCAGCCTTCAGAAACAAAAGTTAGAGCATGAAAACCAACAGTCTAAAGACAAAAATGACAACAGACCCATACCATAGTATGTCTGCAAAAAAAAATCTGCGGCCATATAAAAATGAAAATTCAACTATTGGAAGGGTGAGTTCCTAACTGAGCACTTAGTATGCCAGGTGTCTAGGACTGTGCATGAGATTAAATATTTTACAGATTTAACCGTGCACAAGTAAACTTTATTTCATATTTTATTGTTGAAAATTTATGGGCATCATTTTTTGTGCATGTCAACTCCAACTCATTTCAAGGACCTCCATTTCAGTCACTTCTCTGTCAGTTCACATTTACACTGCCAGAATCTGTATAATTATTTTAACAACCGGTACTTCAGTTTCAGTATCAGCCTGATTGTGATCAGACTTGAAGCCTCATGAGAATCACTGTAATTATCATTTTTGTTCGTCAAACTAGCAACTCTTTTGTCATGATCATGATCATCGTTAGTATGACTAGAAATGACAATGACTGATTATTATATACCCCCTGCCTAGTGATAGCGGCAGGATTACAGTTTTAAAACTGAAAGTGTTAGCAGTTGGCATCCCCTGTTGCATCCTTTTTATAGTATTCAAAACTATGCCACATGAGTTTTCACCAGCAAATAACTTTTTCGTGCCATGTCAGTTTGACATTATTTATACTGGTACCTGATTAATACAGGTACTATAAAGCTACGATAATACATTGTATATTCGTAAAGCAGTTTTAAAACTGACTGGTCAAATTTTTTTGACATATGCAGTACCAGTTTTGCCATTTGCATTTCAAGTTTTAACTTCTTTTTTTTCCGGTCAGTCAGTCACAGAATAAGGCAAGGAAATTAATTGGGATGTTTAAAAATTGGGAAAAGTAGTGCCTTTTAGCCATTGGAAATGGGACCGAAATTTGGCTCTAATTTGCATTACAGATTAATCCCTGGACTTCAATTATTTATAGTTACTGGGCAATAAATTTTGTATAATTGGCTGCTCCCATTTTTTAACAAAGGACAATAACCCTATAAAGGACACGTGGAAAAACTCAACTGGGGCTCATGGCAAGTAATGTCACATGCACACAAAAATATAAGATGGTTCAATAATTCCTTGCAGATATATCAAGTTATTCCCCTCAAATGAATACGGACTGACAGACAACTGTGATGACAACTATCCCCACTTTTTAAAGTCATGGGATAAAAATTACATAACATATGACCAATTTTTGAAGGAATATAAAAATTTACTTACTGCTGGCTGTTCATTGTCATTTTGATTTTGTTCTAGCAATAGGAGCACTATCTGGAACAAAATCGAGATACAGTTAGTTATTTTATATTAAAGTAATACTGGTGACATAATTATATAAACAACACAATTCAAACCATTTGTAAACATATTTTTACACAATCATGACAATTTTGACTTCTGCTTTACATTTTTTTCTTTTTGCATTGAATAACATCCAAGAAAATATTTGTTTCAGTGTGAAAACTTGCTGAAAGTTGATCTCAAAATTCTTCACATTTCATGATATTATGCTTGTTTCATAATCCAAGATCTTTATTTTCATTGTTTAGGCCATAATAAATTAATGCACTGATTTTCATCCAGATTTTGCCAAAATTCAGGTGGATAGGTGAATTTTACTTTTTATTTTTTGCCTATTTTGACAGAAAAGATCTTTTAAAAAATTTTTTTTTTGTGTGGATTATTGGGTATGAAAATCAGTGAATTCACTGTGGCCATAGAACTGTTTTTTGTCGAAATATTTATTTGTGGTTGATAGATTTGCAGGTTGTTGTATATGGTCTAATTGTAAACAACTGCATTATGTTTTTTGGATATTTTTTTTTTCTAACCTGAGGAGACCATATTAACATTTACTCCATAATCATTATACACGATAGCTTTATAAAATTACACGGTTTTGATGCCTCTTCATTCTGTGTGAAAAGTGGGTTGCTATGCTCGGAAAGCACAGAAGTCATCTAACTTTTAAAAGTGGTGGAGATTATGTAGAGCCTGGTGACAAACACGTCAAAGTGACAGGAAGCTAGACTCGGACGACATTAAAATATTTGTGATTACTGACGTACATAAATTGCACTGGTTGATCAGAACAGCTAAGTAACTGTTTTGTTTGTGTAATACTGCAAGCGTTTAGATTAATTTACCACCTTAACTTGATCATACATCATCTATTAGATCAATTTTTAACTGCTAGTTCCCATAGAATTGTTTTAAATGATTCTCACACTTCCGCTCTCCCTTCACATGTCCCTCCTGAAACATGGAGTAATATCCTGTCTTATTTTGAAAGTGGTTTCACTGGATTCATTATTTTGGTTCTGCCAGTGATTTTTTATTAAAGCTAAAACAAAAACTGGACCCATGCATACCCTATATGTTAAACAATTCATCTTAGTTCTAATGTTACCATGGTATCCAAAACAGTAAAAATTCAGCTGCACCATGTTACCATAACAACACATTCAATCAAACCATTGGTTAATAAGCCAGATTATCAGAACCAGGGTTATCACGACAACACTCAATCCATCCATCAGTTGATAAGCCATCTAAACTTGGGACATCAAAGGTAATGTCTGCTCTGGTCTCCACACACAAGAGTGTGGTAATGGGATACAAAATCAGGTACAAAATATCACGACTCGCCATAAAATTTTACTTCAAATCAAGTTAATGAATGATAAAACAAAATTTACCATGGAGGAAATTACAGTTAAATTTTAAATATTTCACGAATCACTGAAAAATGAAAAAAATTGTGACACGACAATTAAATTACAATGCGTATTTCACCAAATTATCACCAAAAGAAAAATCACGACTCGCCAGTGTTAACTGTTCAATTCACGCCATGATCATGAGTCACAGTATAAAAATTTGTTTAATTCACGCCATGGCAATAATGTTTGTTTCACCTGAACTGTTGAAAATTTCCTTTCAATGCATGCCTCGTGGTAAAAGGCATCCCTACCATCATACAGTCTCCAGATTCTGATAGTAACTGCCTCTATATGTCTCTGCTGTTACTTAAATGCCCTCAAATTAAAGTTGTCAGAATGGGACGTAATCCTACTTCATTTACATAAAACTCTGAAAAAATGGTGGGAAGTCCCCCAAAAAAGCACTGAAATTGTCTTGTACTGTTAAAATTATTAATTTTACATCATAAGCTTACGCAATACTAATACCCAAGTTTCTGGAGTCGACTCTTAACTGATAAATCAAGAATATTTTTACAATACAATCTTAGGCACTATCATGGCTGTAGAAGTAAACTATTGGAAAGCATATAAAAAAAACAAAAAACCAACCTCCCCCCCCCCAAAAAAAAAATGAGCCAAATTTCAAATAATAGCTATATTTAGAATGTCCCATCAAAAATTTGAGGAAAATACGTCTATTACTAATTCTTTTTTGTTTCCTTTGTTCAGCATAATTTTCTTGACATTCAAGCTTTAAAGTTGCCCTTTGAGGCTATGGATATGTTTTTGTCTTCGTTTATAAATATCAAAATATATCGTGTACATGTAATTGAGTGCGAAGAAACGATGTAAACCGGCAATTGAGTCCGGTGTACTTGATTTGCTCCACTACAAAAAAGTACTAACAAATAACGACCGGTTTATCTATCACATACTACTTATACGAATAAACTTTGGAAAACCCGAGCCGAACTTTCTTCCTATTCTTGAACTTTATGAAGCCCTATTAACCAGTCCTGCCAATGAGTGGGATGTTTTTCCCTTCAAAAAGAGAAACAGCTAGCCTTGGGTCACGTAAACATGCTAAATCGACCATGATTACTATTAAAATTGTTTGGATGTGTTAACTGGTCCGAGTGTAAGCCAAAAATTCAGAAGTTTTTCAATTTCAAAAAAAAAATTTACGAACAACTGAAAACACGTCCGAAATCGAAAACTTACCTCTAGAAAATGGGCGCGTTACAGGGAATCACGTGATAATGTAATCAAGAGGGTATGAATGGGATCGGTGATATAGAAAGTCAGGTATTAACAAGTATTTTTATGACAAAAATCATCAGGCAATTAAATTGATATATTTCTGTGAAAATGGTTATAAGGTCTTCTCTTTTAGCATGTTTAGTACAGAGAACGTCTCAGGCATAAGTATTTTCAGAATTATGAAAAATAATGAACTGAAGTTAGCGAAGAAACCCTCACCCCCACCCTCGCAAGATTCATTGAAAGGTTAACCACGTGGTTTTTTAACTAGCTCTCACATGTGCATGATTATGTCCCCTGGGGGTAAATTTTGATTCTATTGACCGCAATGAAAAAAAGCGGGGAAAAAAGGAATAGAAGTTCCTAACGGGAGAAATATTGTAGAATATTTGTTCCAAGGAAGAATATTATAATATTGATTCCAAACGTAAATGGTATAGAATATCAGATCTAGCAAGAAGAAACATATTATTGTCTATATAATTTGTATAATTATAGCTCCACTACATAAAACAAGGGCGGTGGTGTACTTTGAAAGATGTGTGATAGGCAGGCTCACCAGAAGGCAAAATATTTAACACCACCACCACTCCACCCTTTCCACCCCCCAAAAAATCAAAATCTAGTTGAACACCCCCAAAAATACATATTGCAAAGTGGAGCTCAAAAGTACCATATAAGGCCATAATAAATTAATTATTAAATTTTTAATAATTTTTCCTCAAATAGGGGCGAGTGAGCGAATTGTATTTTTTGTCTATTTTAGTGGAAAATACCTTTAAAAAATGAAAAAAAGAGGCACGTTTTCTCTCGCGTTTTCTTCAAAATCAAAAACAAGCAAAAAAAATATTGAAAAAAATTGGGGCACTGGGGATGTAAATCTAAGAATTAATTTATTTCGGCCTGAAAGTACTACATTTTATTTTCCATATAACCCCACAAAAAATAATTTTTGATAGGGAAATCGTAAAATTATTCAACCCCCTAAAAATAATGTGAGCATACGTGTTACAACGACTTGAGTTTACCCCAAACCCCCCAAAAGGCAAAATGTAGTAATGAAATATTCATTTTGAGGGGGAAAAACAATGTGGTTGTAAAAAAACTCGTTTTTATATAAACATTGGTAAAAGTTTCCACTGTAGAAAAAATGAGTTCATATTATATCACTGGCACATCCAGAGGTGGGGCGGGGGCGGTGAGTTACTCTGAAAGGTTCGTGATCCATAGGCTCGTTAGAAGGCGGAATTTTTACCCCTCAAAAATACTAAATCTAGCTGAATACCCCTCCCCAAAAATACCACAGAAAAGAAAATACTTCAGTTTTTACATACCCCCACTTCACACACAAAAGATTTGCCAATTTTTGATACGCCAGAAAAAATAACGAATCCCCCAAACAAAAGTAAGAGTTTATATGTCTTAAAAAATTGAGAGTACACCTCCCCTGGGGAGCATATCCAGGACTTGAAACCCGATGTGTATTTAACTCCTCAAATTTAGATCAAACTAGCCTAATTTTCACTGATCTTTCAGGAAGCATTAATCCGGGAACCATGTTTGCAGATCGACATCATGACATCCCACTATTTTGAAACAAGGAGAATTCCAGTGGTGGATCCACTGAGTGTAGAGGATTCGGATTTTTTTAAAAATTTTATATAAATACCCACATAAATCGATAGAAATTGATAAGCAAATGGCCTTGGACACCCAATTATTTTGATGGGCTTTGTGGTAAGATTAAGAACACTCCAACGGCCATCACACACACACACACACATATCTTTTTTAGAATCATGAACTCTAACAAATCTTGCAATATAATCCATACAATATGAAACCAGTGTTCATTTTAAGCCGCGCCCTTGCACCAGTGGTGCTAATTTATGTTGTTGGCGTGTTAAAACTGCTTCAAAGGGACCAACAGGCGCACGCTTTATAAAGCTCCATTGGAATTTTTTTTTACAAAGCAAAGACAGCCGAAACAGTACCATGATATAATTGTTTTGGTTAGCATGAAGTCAGTGTTTTCTTGAATGGGAAACTGAACTTATGGCAGAGAAACGTAAACATCAATCAAAATTGTTATTCTTCTAGGAAAAACAGCAGAAATTCATCATTGCGGGCAGTTATTCAGTCTCATTGAACAGGAGAATGATAATGGTGAGCAGTCGGATCCTCTAGGCATGAGGAGAAAGGACATTGGACCAGATACTAGTACCAGAAGATTTCACCACATATGGAAATCAAATTGTTTGTGATCTATATGTAATGAAAATAAACAAATTATAAAATGTTTGGACTATATATGAGACAAACAAATTACCCCTATTGAAGGCTGTTTAAATTTTAGGTTGAGCACTCTTCCACAGACACGTTATGCACAGTCATTATCATAGAAATTGTTGTGTGCCGTAAAGATGAAATTGTTTTCCTACTTTCCGAACAATGACCCCTTGTTTTTAGGCTCAAGGGGCCTAATGATCCCCCGTTTTTAGTTGTGAAACACTGAATGTATCATACGCTGAGGACTTACAAAGGTGGTGTGAGTTCGGATGAAATTCGTAATCGTAGGAAACAAAGCTACATTCTTGCGAACATGGTCCTTTAAATAATAGTGTTTAAAATGTAATTTTATATATCTACCAACTTTAGGTGTATCTTAATTTCCCAGGTGCTGTATTCAGTCAAACAAGAGAAGTGTTTTTCTTGTGCTCTTCACTGATTGGACGTTTGAACTACATGTAATCTTTCTGTCTGTCTATCCCTATACATTGTAACCATTTAATATTCACCTTCACTATTGCCAGTTCTGTAACGAAGCTGATAGCTCATTGAAACACGTCACTTTCAGCCATTTTCAGCGACACCGTGACTACTAAGACTTACTGGTGGAAAGCATGCACAGCCATATCAAGCTGACCGGTAAAACCCCCGATCTTGGTAGGTGTCTGGATAACTTCGGCCATGAAATGGGTCGAGCGGAGCTCGAATGCAGGAAAATGGTTTTAGGCTAGTGGTCGTGAGTCAACAGCCTTAACTATTTGGCTACCCAATGCCCTTGGGATACTATTGCAAATAAAAGAAAACTAATAGTCCGGATAGCAAGACAAGACTTAACAAAAGATGAATAAGAAGGTGTAACGAAATTAGCCACGAGAAAAGCAAAAATATCTTTTTATTTGGACCAGATAATATAGACTGTTATATATCATTGAAAATCTAATTGTCTGCCTGTTCTGAATTTCAAGTTGAAATTTTGAGTTTGCTTTAAGTAAAAAAATATCCCATAGGGTGTACTATTAATTCTAAATAACCTTTCTACGATATCAAATTTTGATTCATAAATAATCCTTACTTTTTAACTATATTATTTATATTTCAATCGGATATTCTGTGATTTTATTAAGGAAGAAAGATGTATTAAACTAATATGAATATCACAATATTCTTAAAATAAACTTAAAAGCTTACCTTTCAAAGAAGAAAATCTGCTTCTTGACCGTCAAAATTCTTTAGTCAGAAAAAATAACATTAAGGGGCAATGGAAAAAATTTTTATTTCAAGTATTCTCAGAATTTCAACTTGAAATTTAGAATAGGTAAAAAATTTGATTTTCAACGATATATAACAATCCATATTTCTTGATGCAAGTGAAAAAGATATCTTTGAGTTTCTCGTGGCAAATTTCGTTGTTCCTATTTTTACAAGCCATTCAAGATCTCTATCATTAAACCCCAAATTCACCCATGGTGCGTTTCAACCGCTTATGATAACTTTTGACAAGAGCTTTAAATTAAGAAACCCACCATAAATGAAGTTGAGCATTTGTAGACCCAATCACACCAAATAACTAACTTTCAAGGCACTCCAAAAACTCAGATGGTAACAGCTGAGTACCCCCAAGAATTTCACATTAAAGCACCTTCAATAAAGTCATAAGATGAAAAAAGTAAAGAAGAATAAAATGAAATAATACATCCATCACAAGGCATATGAGAAAATATAATCCATATTTATCAATAAAACATATTAAAACATGAAGCAAGAAAATAATATTCATTCATCACATTCCTAAACTAATTTGAGCAGACTTAATTGAGGATGATGATACTCTGATATATTGAGAGCAGCTATATGAGGACCAGAGTCCTAGTACTTTGATTAAATGATCTTCTACTTGTGCTTTACCAGCACTAGTGGCAGCTCCAATACGTAGGCTATGACCATTGTAATGATCTGAATTAAACCCTAATAAACCTAGTACATGATTTATGCAGTTTATGAAGTATTGCCTTTCTAAAGCCCGTGAATTTTCAGAAATAAAAAGTGGATCAGTAGCTAAACTATGGCATAATCTTTCTCTTACTTTAAAATATTTGATCAATTTCTTATCTGGACAAATCTGATTGTCAACTTCATGGAGTTGGATATCAACAGCCTTCCTAATAAGATCTGCTTTTGACTGTTTAAGTTTCAAAACTACTAGATCCTTATGAAATAAAATATCTCCAATACACAATTGTACAGATGGATCAAATTGATTTGCTTTCCGAATAGTAAATTCACCACATGCATTAAATCAACAAAAGATGAAAAAAACACAGCTGTCGAAGGCGATGTATATTTTTTTCTAAAATTTCAAAGGTAATTGGCAATCTAGTATAATTGGTTGGTTTATGAAGTTTTTTAAAAGAATTTGAGATACAAGAAAGCCTTTTTGTGGTGTACTAGAACAGATATCTAATGGATCTTTGCAATTATTCTGTAAATATTTATACCTAATTCCACACAAATACAGTTTAATGGTAGAATATTGCAGCATCGAGAAATGAAAACAATGAGCTATAAAGAAAATCAAAATACCCTCTGAAATAGGAGGTAACTTATCAAACTTGAAATTGCTCAGCAACATAAATCTCTCACAATTTCTAATCCCAGTCTCGTAACTGTTTCTAGTACTGTTTGCAACAGTAACATTCCAATGTTGACTAACAGTTTGGTTCAACATCAAATTACTTCTGAACTGCTCGGGTACGGATAAGGATGCTGTGCTGCTTTTGGTATTAATCTTCGAAAACGGTCTATCTGAAAAAGATACAAATCGTCACTTATTTCATTGCGGTATCCTAGTACATGTTTAGTGGTAAAGTGAAAATTGTATCTACAGGCACATGAAGTTAGCTGTCGCATTGATTACATGATCTGTAAACATTTTGAGCGGTCCTTCTTCACTATAGTAACGGTTGTTGCTTCATTGTCACACCAAAATAACATACATTTTCTCGTCCATTGAGAACCCCATGGAATTGCAGAAACTACTATAGAGTATAGTTCTAAGAAAGTCATGGAAAAGTCTTTCTCGTTCGGAAATTCTAATTCTGCTGGCCATGATAAATAAAACAACTCTCTTCTGTAATAATCACCGAAACCTTTAGTTTCATCAATAAAAAGATCCATGTCGAAACTTGAAGTATAATTCCTGTTGTAAAACATATTTACTCCATTCCAGCTACTTAGAAAAGGCAGCCAAAATTCCAAATCTGTACAGCACTCTACTCAAGTAAACATGATGCGGATCATTGACGGTAGTTGACAGATCAATAAGATACGAAGACCTTCTTGGGAGAACCACCCGTGAAGCAAAATTTAAATTGCCTAAAAGCTGTAAAAGTTCATTCATTTCCCTCTTTTACATATTTTTGATATAAATTCACAAATTCGATCAACTTTGTTTCCTAGCAGTCGAGCTTTTATTTTCTTAGTATCAAGTATAATACCAAGATATTCTAAGCATTTAACTGGGCCCACTGTTTTGTGACTGGCCACTGGTATTTTAAGGCGCTTGAAAATCAGCATCATAATGGCCATAGTTCTTTCGGCCTCAGCTTAGGGTGGGTCAATAGTAAATAAATCATTCAGTAAATGTAAAATGTGTAACTATGTTCAGCAATATGGCATATAGCTTGTGACAAATGACCGAACAAAAAGTAATACATCTTACACCATTTTATACAAATGAGAGGCCACTGGCTTGGTGAAATGGAACAAGGTTTGAAAGCATCAGATATGTCGAATTTATAAAGCTAGGAATTTTGTGCCAATTTTAGAATAATATCAATGGCACCATCTATATATTTTGACATATGACATGGATCAATCATTTTTGTCTATCAAATCATTCATGCTTTTATGCTGATCATAATTATGTGGAGAGGACAAGTCTAATATCAAACGTTTTTTGTGTGAATATTTCCCTTCTTCTATACCTTCAGGAATGACTCTGTAATTCCGAAAGGGAAGGGTTTTAAAGGGTCCGTAGGTGTTTCCTTTTTCAACCTCACTTGCTATCAAACTTGATGTAATTTCTGGCTGTGTCCTTGCAGAGCGAGTATTTCTGTATTCCTTTGTGGGTAAATTAATTTCTGATACCATTTTATCAAAACCATGTTTTAAACCTTCACATAAGTATTGGACAAACTTGTTGGCGGGATGAATTAAAAGCTCTTGTTCAAGTATATTTACTTTAACAGGGACAGAAGCACAGCCTGGAAAAAGATCCGAATGTAGTCATTTTTACTAGGTTTTCTAGTGTTTTGCAGGTTACTGAACATTCTCGATGCAGAAACTGTAGACTGATCTACAGTTTTGTTTAAAGAACCTGGTGAGACAAATCTGCAAGTGGTTTGAGAATGGTCAGATGATTTGCACTTAAAACAGATATGTTTAAATAAACAATTATGCCTTGTACAACCCTTAATGCTGTTAAAATTGTTGCAAATCTCATCCCCATAGTGGAAAATACGTGGTCTACCAAACTTATCAACTTGTCAGCTGACTGCCCTACACTGCTGGAAGTCTCGAACTGCCTTGCATTTTCCCCCATATTTTGCCTGGTATTTTACAGAGGCCTGCATCGAACAGAAAGCTGTAGTATGATCTACCAACAGTCCCAGCTGTTACTAAATTTAAAATATCGGGATCTCGTTTGCTCCAGTCCACTTTTTCATGTTTCTCCATTAACATAGCTTCAGCTTTTGCAGAGAACAGTTGATGACAGTTATAAAATATTTCTCCATAAAAGTTGCTGATAAGCATCTAATAAGCATCTAATGTAGAGCATCTGTCTGGGTATGTTGAAGACATAACCCTTTAATATTTACCAAAAGCCTTGATAAATTCTTGTATGGATAACGTTCTGTTCAGACGTGGATCAGTCCTCCCTGAAACATTTACCTCTAACTCGTTTTCAGACAAATAGTATTATCCTGTGGACATTGGATATTAAAGGAGAGGCTACATTAATGTCCTTTGCCCTCAATGATCTGCTTTTGAATATTTGGATAAATAATATCCATATTTATGAAAGAATCTGAACGGATCTCCAAGTAGGGTTGAAGCAACTCCGGTATTGAACCTTAACACTGATGAAGACAGATGTGTCAAATATTGTTGTAATCATTGTTGATGAAAAGGAACATTTTGTAGCACACTCTGATTGATTGTTGGTCCTTGTTAGTTATACCACTGTTGAAGGTTGAATCCACCACTTTCTGTTGAAGTAATCCCTTTGTTTACTATCTGATTAACTGGTTTACAGTTTGTTGAAAGCACTGAGCCATCATTGTAAACATAGAAGCCATACTGTTGAAACTGGCGTTTTCCATTGGTATATCACTATTCATGCTAGTTATATTCCTGTGTCTTATATCTCCCCTGGTATTCTGTTTTGTATTAGGCACAGAAGTAATATCAGCTGATGCTGCAGGATGTTCATCACTTTTACTCTTTGTTGCAGGTTCTGAGTTCACTGTCCAGGATCATTTTCTTGAATTTCTGGATTTTGAAGCAGCATTTGGTGTTCTTACACCTTTCTTGTTTAATTCTTCTCTCAGTTTATTCACTGTCCAAATGGATGGATTGTCTAAATCCCAGTGTCTTCCAGAAACTGACACATTTTCATAGGGAAAAACCCTAGTCCTTCTGGTGCGAACACCTTTCCTTTGACCGCACATACTTGCAGACAAAAAAATTCAAGGTTCAGAGTCAAAACAACTTCATGAAGTAATCCAGGTATGGAGTTAAATAAATTTCGCACAAAACCAGTACTGTAATAAAGCAACTTCCTCTGACTGCATAGACCAGAAAATTGAAATACAACAAAGACCATGCATGTGGCTTTACACACAGTTTGGGAATGGAATACTACAAATGGGAAGAGACTACTGTACCATAACAGTGACCAACAGTTTACTTTGAGGTTAATCATCTGATAAAGGATACACAACACTAATTGTTTTATTACATGTTAAAATTAAGAACTTATGATGCTCCCTGGTGAGTACCAGTTGTAAAGTGCCATGACTAATTAATCTCTGATAAAATGAATATTTTATGTTTCAATTAAACCCAGATGAAGATTAATTCAAAAAATTACTTGGTGTACAATAAGCCACTGTTTGTATAAACATAACTTACACTTCATATAAGTGCCTATTAAGCGTTAAGAGGGTAATGAAGGAAAACAAAAAGAAAAAGATTTCTGTTTTTGGACGTTCCATTTTCGTCATTGATTCTCCACTAAATGAAGGTTTCAGCTGACAAACTAACAAACATTAGATTGGAAAATAAGCAACAAAAAAAAAAAAAAAAAAAAAAAAAATAAAATAAAATAAAAGGCAATTCGGAGGAAAACGTAGCAAATGATGCAGGGAAGACAGATAAAGTAACGTTACAGTCTTGGTATAGGCAGTTTAGTAAAAATGCCGGATTTTAACTAGTTTTATGGTACTAAACCTGCCCTTTGTGATATTTAAATTAACTCTATTTATGATCTAACTTTTCACAATTAAAAATATCCCTGTTGTTCATAAGGAACATAATAAATACAATCTTGAACTTATCACAGTTTGGTAAACTAAGGACAAGTATTTAGTTTAAGTCATACAATGAGATCAGTAGTCTAATCTACTAGTATACTTAAACATAGCTAGAACTTCAACTGTAAGGCCATCTTTCATAATCTGCCATATAATATTCTTTTTATATTTTTGAGACAAAATTGGAAAAATGTCTTAATGATAATGAAAAATCGATTTGTGACGAAAAATTAACTGTTGATGAGTGCTCAGAAGCTATTAATAATTATTTATGAATCTGAATAAAGTCTCGTGTTTAGATGGGCTAAATGTGGAGTTTTATTTAAAAAATAAGGTGAAAATTGAAGGGCTTTTAGTCGGGGTTTACTTTATGTATAAAACAGCTGAACTGAGAAAATAAAATAGGTGAAATGAACAGTTTATGAACTTCTTGGAGAAAACGAAATCTATCAACTTTGGGAAAAATTTATAAAACGCTAGTTTTGCCGCTATTTACATTTTTAGCAAGTCCGTTTGTAGTTCGAGAAAAGTAAAGAAAAGAAGTAGAAAGAAAATGTTGTTTTTTTTTTTAGTTTACATGCGATGGAAAACCAGAGAAGATCAGAAGAAGTACTTTAATAGGAACGTCTATATGGGTGGTTTACAGACAATAGATATCGAATCTCT
>JAOXYI010716426.1:4119-14164 GCA_028566495.1 Lithophaga antillarum
GTTATTGAAAACATAAATATCAAGATTAACTTAAACGGCGAGACATTTGGGCGGATTGATACAACATTTCAATGGAAGACTATGGACTTTTTACTGACGCGTTAGCGGAGCCATTTAAACGGATATTTGCGATAGCAGAATATAAGATTTACGTAGGAAAATTATAAATACAATACTTTTATCTCCATTCTAATGCAACGAGTAAAAATCGCTTAAAATTAAGGTTAAAAAAAAGGAGTAAATGTATACAATGCGCCAATAGGATCAGACAATACATTGTATTTCGACGCCCAATCACATTCGACGTTATATAAAGATTTTTCCCAATTTGAACTTTGAATAACTTACAGTGTTGCATTAGAATCTCACACTTTCGTATTGTACTGTACTATACAGAATAATAGATCAAGATCTAATATCGAACTACTGCTTTTTGCGTATACTTTACATGCAACATTTTCCAGAGCATATAGATGCAGTAATATTTGTTATTACATGTATAATCATCTTAGTACTATAAATGATTATTTTAATTCAACAATGGTGGTTAATATGAACGAAGATAAAATGACATTGGAATGAAGTATTTAAAATAAACAATTCTGCATTCTGCCAATAAGATATATAATAATATATACATTAAATTTTAATTTTTAATTCCATTGACTATATATATAATTGTTTTCGATATCGCTTATCTACTTTTTTGTTAGCTGATAATGGAAGCAATCTGAAGCTTCCTAAAAGAAATATTTCAACTGGTCCTATTTAAAATGGTAACTATATTATATTATATTTATAAAATATGAAATTGTGTATTTTTAAGTTACCTGATGTATAGGTGTCAGTGCTGTGGTTTTCTCTTAAGAACTCCTGTTGCTCATTGTAAAATTTCATGGCCACTTCTTTAGCTTCTGTATTATACGAATATATTTTCTTTTCCTTGTGGAGTTGGTCAATAATGTAAAATATCCTTTGAAAAGAATCAAAAACATTAAGATTTGTTCTTTTGTTATCTTCTAGTTAAAAGACAATTATCGTCTTAATTTTTAAATTTTTGACAGCATACAGAATACATCGACATGTTTCGGCGTGTTTTTCAATTCTAATTTTAACTGATGCCCATGAAATCCTTTATAGTTCCCTGATTTTGCATTTTCTAAGTTTGGTCAGAATTGTAAAGTTCATTTTGTATGTTTTGTTTTTCTGCAAAGTTTTAGTTCATTCCGCCCGGTTTTAGACCATAAACAATCCTGGTGCGCTGTATTGGCCGTATAGAAAGTATAGTCAGTGTAAAATGAAGAAACTTTTTAGAGGACCATGCACAGATCATTTCTGTTAGATTATTGTGTGTTAAATCGGCAAGAAATGGAAAAACTCTGTACAGGAACATTTACTGATATTTTCTTTAAAGTTTCAGTTCAACTGGGCATGTGGTTTCTGAAAAGATGATTTTTAAATTTCAGCCAATCTGAAAATGATTTCATACCGATTATTTTGAATAATGTGAATTTATGTTAATTTTCAAACATAAGAAAGAGTGGATGGGGATGGTGTTTTACATGTTTTGGGTTTGGGGAGTTTTTTTTTGGGGGGGGGGTCGTCGTTTTATTGTTTGTATTTGTTTTTTTTTTTCTTTTCTTTTTTTTTGATGCAATAAAACTATCTACAAAAAAGTACCTAGCTAAGCTTGGTGTATCATTAATAACATCATCATTAGCATTAGCATCTTGAAATTCTGGTTGAGGCATACACAGTAAAAATCTACTGTAAAGACCATCATTACTGTTTGAATTTTTTCTCTCCTCGTCAAGACATCTGCATATTTCTCCTGGATGTGCCATGCCGCATATGTTAACAACTGGTTTTTTAACAGAAATGTTGCCTATAAAGAGAACATTAAAATTATATATATTTCATTTAGTAATTAAATATGTACATCAAATTTATGAATTTATATCAGAGATAAAGTAATTTATTATTTACCACAGACCTGTAGCAAGATTTATGTATGTATTAGTTTTTAATACTCACAATCGTACAACAAAGCATCTCCATTTATATACCAAATATGTCTTTCAATTAACCATATTAGTATAATATTTACAATAGTAATAAACAGCACCCAGCGAAGTTCTGTATATTTGCAAGCATGTAGAATTTTCAATTCTGTGTTACTATAACGTAAGAAAAATGAAGTATCCAGGCTTGTTATATTGTACTAGAGTTTTCAAATAATGTAAAATTGATAAATATTTTAAAAATTGTATCAATTTTGCATTTTCTTCCTTTAAGGTCAAGTAGCAGTAATATCCAGTATCCTACAAACTCCTGAATTTATGCATGAAGGTACAATTATTCATCCTCTATCAGAATAACTAGAGAAAAAGTAAGGGTATCCAGGCTTGTTTTTCTGTTATAAAGGTTCAAAATACGGCGAAATTTCAGACATTTGATAAAGGATTTATAGGGAAAATATTTTCCATTAGCTAAAAACTCTGTTTATGTTCGAAAAAGCCATTGAAATTCATCCTACAAACAAAAAGTATAAAGTAGAGACTATGGCGTTTAAAAAAAACATGAAAACATATGGGGGTTCCCACCTGGTTGTTTAGCAGTTGCTCTTTGAATAATGAAATTGCTTTCATTTTTTGCAAAAAATGTGCGAAAGTCCGCCAAAGAGAGAACGACGTCATAGAAACGACGACGTCAACAATACAAAGGGAAGTTATTGTTTGTGATATTCTGACGCAATCCACCAGATGGCATTCAATTACTGATGTAAAACACATGTAAAAATCTTCATAGCATTTAATACTCATTATACGTCCAATGCATAGCAAAAATATTTTGTTGGTCTATGCAAGTTTATCAAAGTTTTATTTTCAAGTAATGCACATCTACGTAGCGACATTTTCCTTTAGGCCAAGTGTAAAAGTACCTTAAGGTACCGTTCATTTTCAATTTCTGAAGTAGAGAAAGGATGTACAATTTGAAAAGTCATCAATTTTGTGAACAGAAGGGACATATAGCTACATGAAAAAACACAAAATGATTAATATGGTTAAATTTTATTTTCATTTAACCAGTTGCCAAATAAAGGCCTTATCGGAGTTAACAATTGCGTTTTGAAAAACAAATAAGTTAAAATAGACACTATGGCCTGTAAGAAAATGGTGTATGCAGAGACAAATTACTTTAATTTTGTGTCAAAATGCTTTAAAAGTCCGCCAAAGGGAAAGCGATGTCACACTGTCATGTCATTTTGGCGCCATGCACCAGACGGCATTCATAAACTGCAACTGGACATTATTTTTTTCATTACTATCTTGAAGACCAGTTTTTGGGAGTGTTGGGAAAATGTACGTAGAGAAAACCAAAAGTGACTTATTTATCACCTAAGAATCTAGCGTACCTTCATTTTTCCAACTGCTCATTCAAACTGAGACTGGGACCTTAGAGGTGGCAGGCAATGTGATTTGTATAAGTTAATGTGACCTGTACTTAGACCTCATGTCCATCGAGTGTCCCTCCAGATAACTGAATCATTAAATTTAAAAAAAAGGATTTATATTATCAATTTTGTTTTTTTTTTGCACGTTATAACTGTAACATACATCATCGATATATTTTTAATCTTTTAGATCTTAATAAACTGCATCAGCATTTTTTTCAAATGTGATCTGTAGCAATGTGAATCAGTATAAAATAAGCATATATTTATATAATTAGAATAATTCTTAAACCTACTGCTGCAAGTCTGTCTTTTTAAAGTCCCACCATTGTAGGCTGTGAGGTAAATGGTTGTGTCGTAGTCGGAAGCTGCACCAGTTTTGTAAAGTCCTAAACTACTTTGCCAGGTTTTTAGCTCGTCCCAAAGTTGAATTTGCCTGCTGTCGTTATGTAACTGTTTTAGGAGTGACTCTACTGTAGCAGCTGAAAATGGATATTATTTTACTGCCATGTCCATATTGAGAAAACTATTCACGATTGTTTTTAGTGTAAATAAAAATTGTTCGGATATGATTATCCCGAATTGTTGGGACTAATGGAGAGGGTGGTACAGGCTATTATATTGCATACGGGGATGTTTGTGTAATTTCTTTTGTGTTTTCAGTCTCCAAGTATGAATACGGAATGAAGCATTGCAATCAGTGTCCGAAATTACTAGGGAAATCCACTAGGTCCGAAGAGCAACTTCCTAGAAATTTTGTCCTATTCTGTTATCTTTGTCACAAATTTTGACATGCCCTTCCGGAAAACTGGAGGCCTCGGGCCTCAGGACTAACCTTAATTTCTAACACTGATTGTAATTCACACGCTTCAATTTTTTAAAAATTGTAATTAGGGTTGCATATCAAAATTTGAGTTTAGCACTTATTTGTCATATTTGTGTCTGATTATAGTACTGAAATTGTAGATGCTTTCATTGTTCGACTTCCTATGATAAATGACCAAAATTGCTACCAGTGGAAAAAATGTCATATCTTTTCAGCTAAAAGTGTTTGATGAATACATACTTTAGGGATGTAATAAGAACTGCTTGGACTGCTTATACTGATGTTATAATAATAAATTTTCATAAAATGAGTTGAAATAAAAAGTAAAAAAATATAATAAAAAATAATAATAAAAGAAAAAAGACATCTGATAATTTGTTGAATACCAACTTTTCCCATATCATTGTTGACAGAAATGTAGAAGATTAAAAATTAAAATTGTCGTATCATAATATATATAGTATTAATAATATTTTGCTTTTTACTTACAAGTGGGCATGTTACAATGGATTATGGGAAAGAAGTAAATCACATTTTGCCTTTAAAATGTGATTAAAAAAACACTTCCGGATATATGATACACTTAGCTATTCTGTCATGAATAACAAATTCTCGCGATATTTTTACATGGGAATTTTTGTTTATGGATTTTGAGGCAGTATGGCGATTTTAAAAAATAAGGCTATTTCTTTATAAATTACCACTAAATTTTCAGGCAAAAATAGAAATTTAAAAAAAAAAAATTAAAATCAGTCTAAATTTTGTTAAATTTGATTGATTTTCTTGATTTCAGGAAAAAAGTTCGTCGCGGTTCACTGTATGGAAAGCGCGAATCGACGTAAGAACGGTTGACTTGGCCAACCTGCATTCTTTACTAGCTAGGGTATCCGATGGTTTTTTTTCCGTCTGTAGAAACTGGTAAACATACTATATGTTTAATTAAAAACAAAATTAAAGTTTGTTAGCCCGTCATCATATGCCATACTTTTTACTATTATGTAAAATACAAGAGCGTAGTGTGCCTTTTATGTTATTTTGAAAGTCATTTTATCGGCACATCATTATTTACAAGGACAGTGCACAACATCATGGAAGGACAATTAGTTTTTTATGAAGTTTCGTGTATTGATAGTGATAATTAACCGAAAAAATGGCAAATATTTAATTTATTTAAGAATTGAATGCATCTTTTTGTAGTTTCAATGGCGTGTAAAAGCGTTGACCGTAGCACATTTTGTATGAAACGCGGAAGTTTCTACTGTAAAAACAAACTTTAAATTTACTAAAAAAATTAAATATTTCTTCGATATTGTTTTGAAAAATTCCTACGCTATCGCCACTTTGTTGTGACGTCACAGACGTTGTCTTGGAATAACGTGAGGTTTTGAATTTTGCGCTTCAACGGGTTATGAAGAACCAATTTTGAAGTCACGTGGCCTCCTCGCAGCAAATCAAATTGCTGCGGTTCGATGAAACATGCACATAATGTAATTATTAAAGAGTAATTACTGTATGAAAATTACTAGCCGTATTTCGTGTGGTTATTATTTTTTGGGGGTAGTCATTTACCTTAATGCTATCTTTATTTTCGTGGCAGCGATTCTTTTTTTTGCACAAACGCAGTACTTCATCGGCATTCATGTATGCGCTTAATTGTAAATTGTGCTATGTTGAAGCAATCTTCTCATCAAACATCATTAATTTACAGTACAATACTTAGTCCATATTTTGATACTTAGCGATTTACATTGCACAGGTTGGAAACAACACGCCATTTGAGGAATAGTCCTTCACTAGTGGACTTTCTTCCAACACATGGAGTTACTTCAGTGTTTTAGTGCATATTTGGACCCAATTTCTATTACAAAAGTCAAAGAAGCATTTTAAAAAGATAATTAGTCAAAGTTGACACCCTTCGGATTGAATTAAGTCTGTAAGATCGTTTGTACAAATCAGAATTAAGAAATAACCAGTTTATGAACACAAAAGTGTATATTTTCAAGGACCCAGATGTTGTTAATGTACTTGCAGGTGTTTCATCAAATCTCTTTCTAAGGTTTTAAATTCAGAAATAAAAGATGGTCTACAAAAGTATTGTGCTCAATCTTTCTCCAGAATCAGCGTGAATCAGATGCGGGTTCTGCAAAACTCGAAATATTTACTTCAGCATGTCAAATCTTGATCGCTAAGTCTTCATCAGGATTAAAAACTAAATGTAATAAAATAAAACAATCTTGATTTCAGTGACTACCGTTAGATCTTACATATACTATTGAGTTTGAATTTAAAGACACTACAGAAAACAACAAATCCGCTTCGAATTTGGAGGGGGGGCTCGGTGACCGAGTGGTCTAGGTAGTTGGTCATATCTACTATTGATCACCGGCGTGTCAACAGTGGGGTTGTGAATTGGAGCCTTTTTTCGTGGCGAGGCGTGCGCGACTCCAAACTTAATTGACAAAGATTGCCAGTTTCCTGCCGAAGGTCGGGGGTTCTCAAAGGGTACTCCGGCTTCTTCCCCCAATAAAAACTGGGCGGGACGATAAAGCTGGAAAATTGCTAAAATTGGCGTAGAACCTCCATTCAATCGATCAATCAATCAAACTTTTTCCTCGAGAGGAACGACCGAGGTCTAAGATTATGACAAGCGTGATGATTTAATTTTTCCTTTTTTGAGTAGCAATATTCGTGTCTAACCTACTTATGGTGTACACGTATGTTGACACGTTGTACTAGGGCATGTTAGAATTATAAAGACTTCATAGAATCATAGACTTATTATACATGTGTATATTAAGTCTATGCTAGAATTAAAGAGGAACAGGAAAGTTACTCAAACAAGGATAACAAAATATGAAAGTAATGTCATTACTCCAAAAGTTTTACAGTTGCCACCATGATCTTACTCGAATATTACGGAATTTGCGCGTTTCGGCTTGTTAATGACATGTTTTTTAACATTTTAATCTTTATCCGTGCCCCTTACAGCCACACAATTACTATGTACTGGGTTTGAAAAACAACTTTTCTTACTTTAATTATGTTGTGTTTTTTGTTAGTTCATCGGTACTATCTTAAGTCACTCGGATTAAGCTTTTTCGTTTTACCCTTCAACTTTAGTATCTACTGTTTCTTTATTTGCGCAATAATACTCAAATACAGTACCCGCATTTAACATGTACATGTTCTGAAAAAAGGCTGCATTGAATTAAATGAAAATTAATCTTAGTCTTGTCTAATAGTGATCTCCAATAAATAATAACATTTAATTTAAGACTCCAACCAAGAATAACTCGAACACCAATAAACTATAGCCACGAACACTGTCAATGGTCGCATAAATCATTCAAAATGTAAAATAAATAATAAGTACAAGCAAATACAAAAACACTTGACTGATAGATATATGACAAAATGCATATACAAATCATGTCCCAATATTAAATGCATCTGCATTCGGTGAAAACCATTCAAATTCGATTGTCTTTAAAATCCAGTGATACATGTAGTGACCAGAAAAAAGTATCGGTTCCTTCTGAAAGAACTCAAGTAAAGTATGGCTACTGTGCAATGAAGTATAGCATACAACACGATAAATGGTCACACTGAGAGTAAATATTCGACGGATTATTGTATAAATGTTAATATTTACGTAATTGTAAGTATATTAGTTACCTTCTCTCGATTCTATAAAACAATTATCATGTTTTGGTCTATATTTTGCAATAAATCAGTAAAACCTTGTTATTTGCGAATTATTATTCGGTAAAAAGCTCTAGAGAGCTTATGTTTATGTTTTCATGACATGCCGAATACTTACTTACTTACTTGCAAATTAATCATTAAACTAATGCTGAAAAGCCACAGGCAAAATAGTTAATAAAAATGCTTCAACTACAATCAATAGACAATTTGCCAATTTCAGTTCCGATCTAAATCCGGAACCGATTTGTATTTAGATTGTAATTGGTATTAGGAAAGGTCATGAAGGGTTCCGATTGCCATGAACGGACATAACTCGGTCATTATCGTGTCAATCTATGGAAAAGTGTATGCTAATTAGTCGGATTCCATACGTATTTCAAATTTTTTAATTACATTTTTGATTTGTTGATACAATATCATCAAACAAACACCAGTTATTAAACATCAGTTGTGTCACATTATTTTAGAAATCCATGACCAAATTTACGCCTCTTCCGTTGCTCTCAATACAACCAGGAACCAGTATGACCGGTGGTAACAGATTCATGAAATGTCAAATGACCAAAAATACATGAAGTAACCAGCAATTGGCAAATCGTTTATTAAGAGAAAGTAATAGGACTCCATTATATTATTTTAGTCAGTATCCTTAATAATGCATTTTCAAAATTGATTACAATCTTCTGTTTTAACCGATTATGAAAATGTTGTTATATATTTATGTTGGTTTTACATGCACTTCACGTGAATACTGTTTACTTCTGAAACTTACTTTTAATTTTAACCTCCGGATCTTAAACTCGTATGCACCATTAAGCCTTCATTTGTACAAAACTGGAATTAAATCAACTTGTCAGAATAATGTTTCATGCCAAACTTTATTGCAGTTTTATTGCAATTAAAACTGCTTCTTTAACATTATCCTTATTAAAGCATATTTTAAACTCTGGACCTCATTTACCTGAATCTCTTCGTCAGAATAATGCTTCATGCCAAATATTACGCCATTCTATCATTGTTTCTTAAGAAGATTTTTTTGTTCATTGAAGCCTCCAAGGCTTGAACGCTCATATCATATATTTCTTCGTACAAAGTTGAATCGCCATAAAATAATTATGCTTCATGACAAATATTGTGGCAATTTTATTCTAGTTCTAGAGAAGGAAGATATATGAAAGTTTTCCAGTTTCACCACTGAAGGCTATATTACACTTTGGATCCTTTGGGTTTGGATTTCTGTGACCCTAGGGCTTTTTCATTTGTACATCACTTAATCTCAGTGTCGCAATGATACTACACGCTAAGTGTTAATTGCATCTAAACATCTGATTTGTAATATACAGTTCTTTGATGTGTAGTCAGGCAATAGACCCGAATAGTTTTCCCAAGGTACTGTGAACAGCTTAGCTGTTCACCGCACCGAGGAAAAAATGTTTCTGGTCTATTGCATGACTACACTTTAAATAACTGTTTTATTACCTAATCACTAAGCATGAGCAGTATACTAGAAGACAATAGACCACTGAGCATGAGCACTAGACTACCAGGCAATAGATCACTGAGCATGAGTAGTAGACTACCAGGCAATTTATCACCATGTAAAAGATCACTGAGCATGAGCAGTAGACTACATGTACCAGGCCATAGATCACCATGCAATAGATCATTGAGCATGAACATTAAACTACCAGGCAATAGATTACCATGCAATAGAACAACAAGAACAAAAAACAGACAAAAATATCTAATTACACAACAAAACAGTTTAGTGTTCCATTACCAGAAGCCAATGGCTGAGGGCAATAGAACACTAAGCTGTTCACAGTACCGAGGGAAAAATATTTCTGGTCTATTGCCTGACTACACATTAAACAACTGTTTTATTACCTAATCACTAAGCTTGAGGTGTATACTACCATGCAATGTATCACTGAGCATGAGCAGTAGACTACCAGGCAATAGATCACCGAGCATGAGCAGTATATTACCAGGCAATAGACCACTGAGCATGAGCAGTAGACTACCAGGCAATAGATCACTGAGCATGAGCAGTAGACTAC
>JAOXYI010716534.1:0-14158 GCA_028566495.1 Lithophaga antillarum
TTTTGTTACTGCTTATGCCTTTCCAATAGTAAAGGTTACGTATAAATATCTACCTTTTGTCAGTACATGATTGAAAATTTACGTTTTCTTTTTTCTTCTAATTTCACAAATCAAAGCTGTTGAAAGGATATCTTGTAGTTGCACTTCAATTCCCAGTGAAGTATTACTATTCACTAAATTAAAGAATAGATGAATAGATTATCCTTTGACTATTCCTGAAAATATTCTGAATTTGCTGCTCTCAGTAATGTGTAAAGGGATGATAAGTTAAAGAGAAACTATATGTCGTCCAAACAGTTCATCCCGAGGTGCATTCTACCACACGAAAATCCCTCAAATATACCTTTTATGACTTAAATACTATCAATTGTATGAATTTTGATGACTTTAGATAAACATATTTACTCAAAAAACAAACAAACAAAAAAAAGCAAAAAAACAAAAACAAAACAAAACAATAGCGAAGTTTCCTATCAATTTACAGAAAAACATTTATCTGCTCCGTTTAAAGAGCACCCAGCTGTTCATCAATATAAATATTGCCAAAGGCATTTTCACCTATTACTATTTTTACTATTTACACATTAACAAAGTAACTTATAAGAAGGGATTTGCAGTCTTGTGATGAGAAATTGTTTTCAAAACAAATGAACACAATCACCATTATCCGATTCCATGTTCAAGCGATTGTCAATTCATAAATGATTATTGTGAATAGTCCAAATAGTGTGCAGCCGTAAATTTATTTTCGGTCCATCAACGAGTTGTTTTAATGATATCGAAAGCAAACACCGACGTATTTCAGATACCGCAATATTCCTGCTTATATTGAATCAGTAGTAAAATTTGCATTAGGTCATGTAATTTGACCTGTTTATTTATATCGAGCATGGTGAGAAAACAAATAATTCAATATTGTTTATAAAAGTCTACAAACACTAAAGAGATACCAGAGATGTTGGAATGAAACACGGCAATTCGAATAGTACACAAAAGGTAGAAATATTCTACTTTACATGTCTATACAGATCGAACATTTCGACATATCGCCACAAACCAGGATCAATTACTGGTAGTTAATGATACTGTATATGAGCTACATAGATATTTTATATAATGATAATGACTGCACGTACAAGTAATGAACACTTCAAATTCAAGAAATGCTTGTACAGCTTTATGATGTCAAAGAGGCTGAAGCAATATTTTTAGACTGTACAAAGGATGAATGCATGAACGTTTGGTGCCTTTTTATATTAGTAGATATCCAGATAAGTTTTTTTTTAGTATACAAAGAACAAGTAATAATTTGTATCTGTTTCTCCTCTGTTATTCTTCGTTAAACTCTATAATGAAACACTAGTTTCTGTCGAACTGGTCATCCCAGTATAGCATTTACTCCGTGTATTTCGTACCTATCGTATATCCCTACGACTCATCCGGACAGACTTTTTTAATGTCTCATCTACGTGGTGTTTTTTTCCCCGACATTTAGATGTTAACAAGCTTAATTTTGAGGTGGAATACTGATTTGGGTATATTTTAAGGTCCTGATCCGTTATTTTGTCCAATTTGCATTTTTATTGAAATTGTCTCTTCAGCTAGCAAAAACTTTGAAGTCAGCTTTGGGGAGTCATATATAATACCAATGAAAGGCTTAGGGTATAAACTTTAAAATGCATACTTGATTTTAATATTCAGTATTACCCATTAGTTGTTATACTAAAATTTCAGCAAAATTTTATAAGAAATGTTCAAAATTTGTCGTCCAAATGTAAACAGATAACCTAAAAGTACAAAATATGGATTTATTTTGTGTTTTCTAGATGCAAGTAATAAATTCGATAAAATTTGGGGCTATTTGGTGTTTGTTGTATCCATTTTCTTACCAAAATCTCTGAAAAATTAATAATCGGGGAATTTTAGATTTTTTTTCAACATTTTGTCTTCTTTTAAGTGCTGGCCATTAATAAATCTGAAATTTGTCTTTGAATTTTTTTTATACTTGTATATCATATCACTCAAAATATGTCAAAAAATTGTTCCTGAGATATTGTTTACCTATCAAAATATGCAGAAATTTGGCCAATTTTGGAAGAAATTATTGCTTTTATAGATTATTTGTGTAAATATAATGCCCTATTGACATAATTTATAAATAGAAATCTTATATAGGTTTGAATGAATAATGTATTGTTTTAGCTGTAAATCTATAAAAAATGGATTATTTCAGATTTCATGTTTTTATCAGTTTTTCATTTGAAGGAATTTATTCAAGTGATACTGGCATTTAGCGTTTTATATCTGAGCTTTTCACAAACATGTACATCACAAAAATAACAATAAGCCACTATATTGTTGCTAACACGTTTGTTATCGTATTTAAGTTGCAGAAATTGTACCCCTACACTTCAGAAATGAACTAAACGTTTATCATTTTTGGCCTACTGTTGACAGCAAAGACCAGTTTCATTACCATTTTATATGTAGGTTATGCCCTTTTGATAGAAATTACAATACAAATGATCCTAGTATATAGATTTCGATGGACAATGTTTGAGTCTTAGCCATAGAACTGTGAAAATGGGTGATTTCCGCTCAGTTTGATTTGAAATCATGTTCAAACAATGCTGGCGTTTATCATCTTTATTTGACTATTTCTGTACCTGTACATCATAGAGATGACAATAAGTCATAATATTGCTGTTAACATATTGTTAACATATTTCAATTGCTGAAATTGTATCCCAATCCATCAGAAAATGAACTAAACTTGTATCATCTTTGGCCAGTTGACAGCAAAGATTGGTTTTATGGATATTTTCAAATGAAACTGAGTAATGCAAACTCATAACCAGAAAACACAATATAAAGTAAACTTTTTAAGGCAAAGATAAGTTCAGAGTTTTACATTGTATAACGAATGACTAGCTTTTAAAAGAAGGTAAAGTTTTGAGAAAAAAAAATCCCAAATTAGGCATTTTTGGAGATTTGGTAAGGAAATTGATAACAACGAATACCAAATTGCCCAACATGTATTTGATTTTATCAATTTCAACTAGAAACACAAAATTAATCCATATTTTGTACGTAGGTTATCTGTTTACAATTGCAAGACAGATTTTACTCATTTTTGATAAAATTGATAGGAAAAGGCTTAAACTTTGGTTTAATAACTATAGGGTAATACTGAATATTAAAACTAGGTATGCATTTCAAACTTATGCGCCATAAGCTGACTTCAGTTTTGTTTGTTTTTGAATATCTAAAAATATAATTTCGATAAATAGACCCCAAATCAGGAGTCCATCCCAAAATTAACCTGTTAAAATCTAAAATTCGAAAAAACATATATATAAGACCTTAAATACGTTGGTTCGAATAAGTCCGAGGGGAGGAGTTGCACTGTAGATGTACATAGCTCATGGCTTATTTTGACCTCAAAGCATACATGTACTAGGTTATTGAATTCATATGGTGAACTTATGTGAGATAAAAAAAAAATAACAACATACGTTTATACTTGTCATAAGAAAACCCAGGACTGGTGAATACACCGGTATGTACTTGGCTACGATATGAAGAGGTTTTGCAATGCAGATAAAAGCTGTTTTATCGAAAGACATTTTTATACCTTATTTTAAATACAAAGGTACTGACATTTTAATGGCGATTCTGTTGTTAAGACATGTTTTTGTCATATCTGTGTTATATTTGTTGTAGAAAAGGCTGTAATGTCCATCTTTGTGTTCGTCAAAATTTAACGAAAAATTAATTTTTACAAAATTTGGAATCTTAATACATTGTACGTTGTAATTTAATTCCTGATTTGTTAAAACACGGTCATTAATTATTGTTCGGCATGGTCATATCCCTTGCAAGGTCAACAAAAATTCCTTTAAAAATTTTATGACGGTACAAGACCATTGGAGTACGCTTTTGTGACATGTAAATGCGTACTTTGGGGAAAGGTATTATTTTGCAATTTCAGCATACTTTGAATATCAAACGTTGACAAAGTATTTTTTAACTTTAATTTGATTTTTGCTATTTTTTCTTGGATTATGACGTAATGTGAAAGTGTATTTTTTCTATATTAATTAAGGATTTAATTTTGAGCCTGTTTTTTGGTTGAATTCAAATGGATTTTCAATTTTTCATACGTTTTGAGGTCATCACGAGCCCATTTAGCAAAAATTTTTGAGAGTACGGGTACCTGGAGACATTATCTCCTCTGGATATCTACCGTTACAAAAGTCAATTTATATCAAGATAATTTACACGTGGATCGAACATGTCTACAATGATAATTTACATTGTTTTTATCATTTACCAGGTATACCTTGGAACTGGGCGTATGATGCCATAACTGGATTTTGTTTTAAAAGTAAAGGTAATGTTTAATTTATTTCATTATAAATATTCCGTGCACTGGTCTTGTACACATTTTGCTTCTGTTTTATGCCTTTTGAATCAGTGTGATAGCATACTAGATCTTCTACTTTATAAGGCTTATGAAAAGATTTTTTGTTTTACCAATACATCTCAACAAAACTCGTTTGTTAATAGTTGTGTTGTAAATCTGTCTATACTTTATCTTATGTAGTTCGTTTTGTTACCGCTTATACATTTCGAACTCTGTGGTTATAAGCTTTTCCGTCAGTCAAAAAAAACTCTTCTTTGTTATACCCGCACTTTCTGAAGAAAGTTCGGGTATAATGTTATACCCCCGTCCGTCCGCCACAATCTTTGTGACATGAACTCCTCCTACATTTTTCGTCTCAGTGTTTCAGTGTTTCGTTTTGGTTTTAAATGATTGCTTATGATTTGTAGATGTGCAATAAGGTCTTACATTTTTTATTTATGGGTTTGGAGTCCAATTAGGAGCCAAAAAAGTGTTATTATATGTTTATAGCTTGTGACTTGAACTTCTCCTACACTTTTTGTCTCAGGTGTTTTGTCTTTTGATTCCTTATGGCCTGTAGATGTGCAATAAGGTCTTGGATTTTTCAGTTAAGGGTCCAGGTCCCAAAAAGGGCCAAAAAGGGACTATTTTTCGAAATTGTTTAAAAGGTAGGGTGTAATATATCATATAACTCGTATTCAACTGTAGAAATTAATACTGATGATAAAGGAGGTCTGACCATAACAGTCGAGAAAAAAGGGCCAAAAGCGGCCAAATTTGAAATTTTATTGTAAAACATTGGTTGTCATATATCATATGACTCGTATACAACTGTAGAAATTAATGCTGATGATCAATAGGGGCCTGACCCTAACAATCGAGAAAAAAGGGCCAAAAAGGGGCCAAATTTGAAATAAGTGTCATATTTGACTGAAGAAATTAATGGAGATAATAAAAAAGGGCCTAACCCTAACAGTTGAGAAAAAGGGCCCAAAAAGGTGCCAAAATTTTAAATTACTGTAAAATATAGGTTGTAATACATCATATGACTGGTATTTGACTTTGGAAATTAATGATGATAATAACAAGAGGAAAAAAAGGGTTGTAACATTTCATTCAGAATAAGGAGTGTTTTGAACACGTGCAGAAGTTAGGTCAACATGGCCTGACAGTGACCTAATTTTGTGAGAAAATTTGGTCACAACACTTTTATTGTAAATACAAAGTTGTGGCATCTCATGTAGGTCAGAAGTGGATGTACGTTAAAGGCAGGTATAAGGTTACTGAAATAAGGTCATTACATTTAACACTGTTAAGATATTATGAAATCTGTTAAAACTTTGGCAACTAGTCTGTGTTTACTATGCAGTCGGGAGATGTGCTGTCGTTCCGACAGCTCTTGTTTTATTTTTCGTTCAACGTTTTTCGAAGTTTTATTTTCTGTGTTTCATACTCAATATATTCTACGTTCAACGTGATAACAGATTTTTATTTTCCGTGATTCGATCTTGAGCAAAATTATCACCCGTTCTCCAATTTTGTGAAAAATTCGAACGTTTGTTTGGTCCTGTTATGTAGAGCCGTTTTTCCTCCAAGACCATACAAAATGTGTACTAATTTGGAAAACATATATACAATCTTTCCTATTTTTGTCATACTCTAAAATATACTGCTATTTTGAAGATATCCAGGTGATTTTTTTTGTTCTTTGTCTCAGTAAATAAATTAAATGAATAAGAAGGAAAAATTTGTGTCTGTTTCTAATGTGATATTTTTCGTTTAAACCCTATAATGATAGAATAATTTCTGTCAAACCGGCCACCTCGGTATAGCATTTTGACCTCAAAATATACTAGATTATTGAATTCATAAGAAAAACCCAGGTGAGATAAAAACATCACCCGATATGTTATATGGAAGATTCAGGACAGATTAAAACCTTCCCTATGTACTTGGTGACGATTTGAAGAAGACTTGAAATGCAGATAAAAGCTGTTTTATCGAAAGACAGTTGGATAACCTTTGCGAGTAATATCTTTTCTTAAAGACAAATGCACTGACATTTTAACAGTGATTCTGTTGTGAAAACAAATTATTGTCCTCTGTTATATTAATGAAAGACAATCTAATACTGTCCATCCGTCTGACCGTTCGTCAGAATTAAAGACTTAACGCAAATTTAGACAAAAAGTAATGTTTATCAAACTGAATACATTTTACATTGTAATTCGATCCAGATATGTTAAAATACGAACATTCACCATTACTGCGTTAAAACTGTAAATGTTAGGATTTTTTTTTCTTGTTCAGCCTACTATCAACTTGCTTTTCTCAAACCAATCAAAACTAAGTGAACGATTAAGGTTCATCCGAAACTCTGTGGTTAGTTTGATTGAACAAGTTTTGTCCTCTGTCCTTGCCGCTATCTCGTTCATTTTGTTATTTTGCACTAGTTGTGTGTATATGAAACATTTTTCGCAAATTGTTTGGTCAAGCATGGTTTTTACATTATAAAATATATGGTTGTGCTTTGAAAGTTTTTTCCTTTTTTCCGGGAATCTAATCCGTCACTTTTACATTTTATTGGGCGTCAAGTTTTATTTAAGGAACAGTTTACATCTTCACTATAATAACAATATTTGTATACTGACTACCCAGCAGGCACCCTTTGGTCGAAAACACGTCCGTGTAACGTTGATTTAATTTTCCTCATTAAAACGGAAATTAAAGGCCATAAAGAGTACCTAGTTAGATACAAACTTCAGAATGTCATAAAAAGTCCGGATGAAGACTCAGCTTAACTGCAAAACCAACAAAATATAAACAGATTGCAAGCTTTAAAAACGTAATCGTGGGATACTAACCAGAGGTTATTGTTATACATAATGTTTCTCCCTAGTTCCTTTTCTCGTCAACAATAATTGCCGAAGTTTTCTGCAGTGTACTTGAAGCTGTATATGTCCAATTTATATTTGATTTAATTCATGTTTTGAGGGATCAATTTAGAAGTTTCACAAGACTTAGTTTAAAACTTGTGAAACCGACTTTGATGCATTTTTAATATGCATTTATAATCTTGGCTAAATTGTCCTCTTTTGGTTCGTATTACATTGTGAAGGTTTTCACAATAGAGAGTTGTTGATATCAAGTAAACTGTACAAGGGATTTTAAAAAACAAAGTACAATGGTTTGATCGCTACAGTATTTCAATGTCCCAGCTCATTACAGTAACATTTACTGTGTACAGATTCTAACATTTATTTTCCTGTTCCTGAAATTCAGCTTTGCAATTGATTTTGAGACTTCTTCACCAGTGTTGCAGATGTATCTCTACAGTTTAACTGTGGGAATTTGTACTGTCTTGGATTTATATTTATTTTTGTACATGTACTGCATTTTCTTGTAGTGACAGATAAGAACCTTGATATTCTGTTCTTGTCTCAAGTGTTCTTATAAATATTTCGATCTCTGTTTTTGTTCACACGTTTTATTGACCTTCCAGTAATAATCGGCAAAATGGAGATACTACCTAATAAACTGCTGTTTATGTTACTGATATGCAACACATAAAAAAACGTCCAAAATTCTGGTTTATATTACTGCAAAATGTATTATATACTGTTGTGTCTGTTTTTGTTTTCTGATGTGTGCTTGCGTTTGATCTTTCGTTGATAATGGTCTTGTCTGGTCCTCTAGATGTACGCTGTACTGTACTGGAGATCTCGCTTACAGCTTTTACATGTATATTTTCAACATGGCATTCTTAAGCACTTTGAAAAGGACTATTGTGTACCACTGCTTAGATATAGGAATTTCGAGTTCGATGCAACACGGGAGTTTAGAGTTCGTAGCAATTCCGGAAATGTTCTGGTTTTACATGACGCCATTTACTTTGGTACAGTGCATTGGTTACCGATGCAATACAGAGCTAATAGATAAAATTATTTTAAGAAATGATTGCAAAATTACAGACACTTGCAAACCAGCGCAAGTGGCTGCAGTAGAATGCTACTTCAAGGTAAATAACAACAGCTTCTTGCCATATACAAATTATCTGTAGATTGGTTACAAATATATTGAATTATTCGTGCCTTCACTCCATACAACGTAGGCAAGCAAGACAATCCATTAACTTGTAAATGACTTCACAAAATGACGCCTAATTAAAGAACTTTTCCGCTAAAGCATGGAACTCGAAACTCCCGTATTTTCACACAATTCTGGTTTTACACGACGTAATTTACCACTTAGTACAGTGCACTGACTACCGTAGGACAAGGTTAAACATAGGACTCAATGTAACATATCTAAAAAGCCTTTTTGTCAGAAACGATATATTTAGAGAATGGAAGCAAACTTGCCTAGGTATGTTCCTTGGATTGTCCTCTACAGAATGTTACTTCTGGCAACAAGTTCAGCATGGCCACCAGAACGAATAATAAGTTCTGATTGGCTGACTTATCTACAATCTTCTTGTGAGAAACCACATGGTCAATGAAACGTAATGTTGTCATAATGTTTCTTAGATGGTCCTCTATCAAATTATACTTTTGGCCGCCAGCGTGGGGCAAGGTATAATGTAGTACTCGGTGGGAAGTGCCTACAGAGTATTTCTGTCTGAAACGAACATTAGATAATAGAGGAAAACTTGCAAATATGTTCATTGGGTTGTCCTCTACAAAATTTATGCTGATCGCAAATTCAACATGGCCACCAAGGCAAATAATATTTTCTGATTGTTTTAACAATCGGTTGAAATTTTAACAATCTTGTCAGAAACGACATGGGTGATAGAATTGTAAATGTTGTCACAATGCTTGCTAAATTATCCTCTACCAAATTTATAATTTTGGTGCCGGAGATCTTGGGTGGCCGACACCATGGGACAAAGTTTAAAATATAACTCCAAGAGAAATGTCTAAAAAGTCTTTTTATATGAAACTACTTAAGAGAATGTAAGAAAACTTGGCAGGAATGTTCTGTGGATGGTACTTTACAAAGTATATGCTTTTAATGCAAATTAGAAATTCAGCATGGCCACCAGGGCAAAATATATGTTCTTGTGGAGATATTAGCAATCAATCTTCTCATCTGAAATCACATTACCAATGGAAACTGTAATGTTGTCTTGATGTTTCTGAGGTGGTCCTCTATCAAATTTTCCATTTTTATGCTAATTAAAAATCCAAGATGGCTGCTACTACATGACCAAATTTAACACAGACCTCGCACAGGACTCAACGGGAAATATCTAAAAAGCTCTTTTTGTCTGATACCAGGCAAACTTGACAGGAAAGTTTCTTTGACGGTATTCTTCTAATAGTCTTTTCTGACGGCTCTTATTTTTTGTATGAAAACTTTGTTTAAAATTCGCTATTTCCAGAATATGTGGTCCCGCTCAAAAGCATGTCTACGAGCTCAGCGAACTATTCAATATGACCACATTGCTATAAATGTTTTGTGACTTTATTTGAACAAAGAATGATAATTTCGTGTATTTGCCAAGATGAAACAGGTGCGCAATGAAGTTCAGGTTAGCCTCTAGTTTCATTAAAAAAAATATAGTGTCCATCTTTGAGAAATAAGACCAACTATATTGTAGCGAACAACTTTGTTCGTAAAAGTTTTAACAAGAGAAATTAGGACATCTTCACTCTAATGATAGCTTTGTCAAGGATAATCTATTATGTATTATACATTAAATCTTTAGCCATTTCAAATTACATCGCTTGGTTAATTTAAAGTCCGTTTAAGTACTGAATACTTCATTGGGTTTGCATCATACATACCGAAGGTTCTTTGAGAGCACTTTAATAGGACGCAAAAATTTTGCACCTTGTTCAAAGGAGAACTTTAAAGTCAAAATTACGTGAAGTTGTAATAATATAACAAATTAAACGCTGAAACAAAATCTACTTTATAGCGAGATTTTAAAGAAGAATTTGTAGAAGAAAAAGTCTGTCGGTCATAAAGTTGTTGACATTGATAATTTTTTTTTTCTGGACATGACAAAATAATAGATTTACAGTTCAGTTAATCAACTGATAAATTTCTGGACATTATAAAAATGAGACATTAGAACTGAGTGTTGACACTGGTAAACCAGACATTACAAAAATAATAGATTTAGAATTGATTGTTGGCACATAGTAAATTTCTGGACATAACAAAAATAATAATTTTAGCACTGAGTGGTGAAACTGATAATTCCTGTACATTACAAAAAATAATTCAGTTACAGGTGCGCAAGACTAAGCATTTGGGATAATACCATAAGCTACAGAAATATACGAACACGAAATATCAAGGCGGAGACGAGAAACAGAATAAATGTGACCTCTAAGAATAAACGTAAATTACACATTCTTTGATTTATATCGATTCATTTGAATTCTACGTGTTAGCATCATTTATATTAACCATGGAAAATTCAGTTGTGACGTAAACGCTCCCTTCCTTTATATGTAGATTTTATTTTCCCAAATACATTGTTATGAAATAAATGGATTGCTAAAAATTTTTTCTTTCGGTCAGATGATTTCTCGTCGTTTCTTTTCTCAAAATTTGGGTCGGGTGGTCGGTTTTTATTCTTTTATGAGAACGGTAGACTAGATTGATGTTTTCGATGTTATTTTGCCACCAATTAAAGAATGACCGTACTTTTTGTGTCTAAGTATGCATTCTTATTTTCTTTTCTATGCCAACCTCAGTTAGCGGCTATACTCTTCAGCAAATTTTCGCTTTCCAGACCAATTTTCCAATATCAGAAATAGAAAAAATTAGTGAAGAACGGCAATAAAAAACAGTTTTTTAAATTGGTCTTATTTACTTTTGATATCTGGGATTTCTGCTGAAAGGAGACAAAAGATTTTTTGACAATAAAACAAAACCACAAAAAACAAAACAACGAATAAACAAAATACAATGTAACAAAATTCTTGACAGGCCAAGAAAAAATCTTTACCAAAAATAAGGGTAGGGGCCCCTACACACACAAAAAGAAATTTAACATTCATATGTTTATGTTTTCAGATACATGTACTGGAGTTTTCATAAACAATCAAAGCAGTCATCCGTTTGTACCTTAAATTTTTATTTCTAAATAATCATAGGGTCATAGTAAACTTACAGTATAAGAGTCGGCTTTCAGCTCTAATTTGATACAAACATTTTTTTCATAGTTTTTCAATTACTGAAGTTGTAGACAAAATACGTTAGGGTAGGTTCATCATGATCCGGGCAGAACCATATGCCGGACACTTTTATCCACAAAATTCGGTTTAATTAACACCAATTTTCTTAATTATTGCCACACTTTATATTGGTTAAGCCTTTAGTCAATGTTTTGGAAACTTGAATCTCATCAGATCTTTCAGTTTCCTTGAAATTTGAACTGAAGCTTTCTTGTGGACATAAGATAATTTTCGACATTTTTCATATTTTGACAGATAATTGCGGACTTTATTATTTGGCTATTTTATACTGATTAACTCTTTGGCTGAAGACTGTGAAACTATAATAACCTCACATATTTCCAGGAAGTTAGAACGAATGCTTTCTTATGGTCAGACGATAATATGTATACAAAATTTTGTAAGAATTTGGTTTTTTTTGTCAATTTTTTGAAAAGATTTCCTTTCCCCCTCTCCCTCCACACGAATTTTATATATAAGAACATCAAAATTCTACTGGAATAAATTCAACCAATTGGAGTCATGTTGCTTATCAACCGGAACATGATCAAATGCAAAACATACATTTGATGTACTCAAAAAAGAATCTAATATCCTCTCCATAAAGTTTACAAAAATTCTGCATACAATTAGCTAGGAAAACGCCAAAATATACAGGCATTTAGGACTGGTTTTCGGAATACAGCCATTCAATGTTTGATCATGCATTGCATTTAGTACAGGTATAACCATCGAAAAATCGTGATGTTATTAAAAACTAATTGTTTAAAGAAGGCTTTTTTAAATACCGATATTTAATTCTCCCAAACGTAGTTGGGAGACTTACTATTTTACTCCGTTTGTTCTTATTATTAAATTAAGTCACCCCCGTCTACAGTCGGGGTGACTTATTGATTTTGTTCCGTTTCTTTGTTATTATTATTATTCTTTCTTTATTATTATTATTATTATTCCTCCTGTTTTTGTCCGATCTATTTCTCGGAGATAAATAATTCAAACTTAATGAAACTTCACAGGATTCTTAGGTACTATGTAGATATGCACTGATATTTTGAAATTTTGAAAATGGAGTGCCGTTGCCATGGAACAGGCATTATCAAATAACTATGTATGGAATTTAAATGAAACTTCACAGTAATATTCATCAGCATTAGTAGATCTGCATTCAGGTTTTGGTTTATGAAAAATGGCTGCCGTTGCCATGGTAACGGGTATTATCAAATCAGCTTTAACATCAGTTTACTCAGTAACTATATATGGAATTTCAATGAAACTTTACAGGAACATTCATCAGCATTAGTAGATGTGCATTCAAGTTTTGGTTTATGAAAAATGCTGTTGCCATGGTAACGGGCATTATCCAATCACCTTTAACATCAATTTTCTCAGTAACTACTAGTAGAATTTAATTGAAACTTCACAGGAACATTCATCAAGATCTGTAGATGTACAAATGTATATTCATGATTGGGTTTGGGAAAAATGGCTGCTGATGTTATGGAAACAGGCATTATCCAATCACCTTTAACATCAGTTTTTTCAGTTACTACTTAGAGAATTTCAATGAAGCCTTACAGAAACATTTAAAAGAATGCCTTAATGTGCGTTTTTGTTTTTGTTTTTGTGTTTTGTTTGTTTGTTTGTTTGTTTGTTTTTTTTTTTTTTTTTTTATTGTTTTTCTGCCAATTTTTCTGCCTAAATAATACATAAATATCCAGGAAAACTTTTAAAGATAAGTTTTCTATAATTGTACTTTTCAGGTACAGAGATATAACTATAAAACGTTTTTCTTATATATTAGTCAAGTGAAATTGTTTGCGGCCACTTATAGTTCACCGTGTGTCTTTCCATCTATCTTCTTTGTTTATCGATAATTTGGGCAAAAATCAAGATTATGATAACGGTAATAATAGTTACTAAAATGAAGTTCAACATGAAGTTTAAGTTCAGCCTAAATTCCGTCTACAAACTCTCATATTGTGTTAAATACTCTTTTTGATAGGATTTTACATTGTAAAGGAGGATTCTTTACTGAAAACTGAATGGCCAATATATCTAAAGTGGTTTTCTTATTTTTGCTTTAGGTAACCTTCGAAATTCAGCTGTCTGGCGAAATAGACTTTTCTAAATGCAAATATTTCAATGTCAGAGGATTTAACAAAGCGGGTATTTGGTCAGAAATATCTTCAGAAATAAAACAATGTCACGTAGAAGATGGACACAGTCACATTATACCAAATAACGTTATTGATGCACTTGGAGAATCAGGTGATTTTAATCTTTTGGATATTTGTTCATCTGCTTTATGTTATAAAAAAAACTATGGAATTAAAATATTTCATCAATTTGCAGGTTTTTTTTTTTGGATCTTTTCTCCCAAAAAAAGAGAAAGCCTTTGAAAGCATTATAGATGAGCTTTTTTGATACCAAATGTTTTAAACTTCAACAATTTTATCAAGTAATGTTTCCATAATTATGAAACTACAAATACTGAAAAAATATATGCAATATTTATCATAAACAATGATAAAAGAATATTTTAATATTTTCCCAAGACTAG
>JAOXYI010716641.1:0-14156 GCA_028566495.1 Lithophaga antillarum
CTAAATTCAGCAAATTGTACTACCGGTTAAATACCATGTTTTCGAAGTTCTGACCTGAAAATAACAAAACGGATCTGGTCATCGTCTGAAAAAGATAACAAATAATGAATATATCCAATTCTTCTGGAATAACGACAAGCAAGACAGAGGTCGCTGTGCTAAAAAAATTAAGTTTAAGGTAACTCTTACAAAATAAAAAAAAAAGAATGAAATAATTAATAGCTATCTTGTAATTAAGTAAGTTTGCCTAGGTTTCAATTTTTTATGTGCTCTTTCTCTCAAGCTGAAAAATACTAGAAATTAAATAAATAGTAATAGTAATAATTTTACTCGTGATTCAGGTCTCTGGGTTCGTTGACAGGGGCTTTTTGTAATTTGAAGCTTAATGTCAGTGTATCATACATGTCAAAATACATCCTCATAAATCTCAAACATTTTTTAAGTCTTAAAAAAAGATCAACGTGAAGAACTGATACAATTCCATATCTGCATGAAAGGGCAATTTACGATGACCATGTAATCGGTAGAAAGTAGTATTAAATTTGTGAGTCCTTCTCTGTTGATAGTGGTAAAAATCGGACTTACTCAAAATGCGTATAAATATGTGTAATAAGCATAATTGACAAAAACATATATTTTTCGATTACATGGATATTATGTTTACGCGTCATGTAGTTACAGTTCAAACTGAACCCACCATGACTTAAAACCAATATTCTTATATTTCAATAACGGTGGTCTTTTTGCATGGTGGTACAACTTTTGAAAGGAATCGTTCAAGGGCAATTCCTTTCAAATAGGTCCAGAAAAGACTTTAAATTTTTATAAACGAAAAATATCGAAAAATAGTCACTGAAAAATCCAAAATATATTAAGCTGTTCATTATTATGTAGATGTATTTCAAATTTAAGCCTAGTATTTTACCATATAATCAAGAAGTTTTCAATTTTAATAACTGGGGGCAGTTTGAATGGCTGGCATGGTCTTTTGAGGAAAGCTTTAAAATAAAATAAAGTAAAAGAAAACATCTAAAGATTCTTTATGCCAATTTTTGTTCATCTTTGCACATTGATTCTAAAAACGAATATATTTTGAAGGCACAAAAAATTTACGTACATGGCTACAGGTGGCATTTCTGTTTACGGTCCAAGTTATTGGATACCATTTTGAAAAAAGGACTACCTAAACAATACATGTACCAGATTTATTTGTGTTTGGCCTGTGGTTCTAAAAAAAAAGAAGATTTGAAAACGCTGCCAGTTTTTAGTCATTTACAGACTAAAGAGAACATCTTGGAAGGCGAAATTTACTTCTGAAAAGAAATAACCCAAGGACTATTCATTTTGAAATGTGATTCAAATGCGCTTCTGGAGAATATTAAGTCTCAAAATTATTTATATATGGACGATGGGGGTAAAGTGAAGCATGGCAAAAGCCAAAATAAAAAAAAATTAAGGTAGTTAATAAAATTAATTCTTGCATTTATAGAGGTATATTATATCAGATGGTCTGTACGACGTAAAATAAACAAATCAATCCTTTTACTTGACTGTAGTAATAGTAAGTTTGCAGAATAATATGGTCACAGCAAGTCGATAAACTAAAAATCAAACTTCCTGCAAAGTTTTGTTTATAATAGCCCAACGCTTTCAAAAGATTTCCGGAGCACATTGTCTCATTCCCGGTTTTTGTGCGAGTTCGTATTGTTCGAGCTTTTGTTCGTTTGGATTATGTTTTATTTTTGTTCATTGGTGTTGTCTTGTGTCACTGGAATTATGTTTTTGCTTTACATTTTAACACTGGCATCTTCTGTTACTTTAATGACATTTAATGAAGAAGTGTTAATTTCGATAATTGACAAAACCACAACTTTAACTGAAAATACATTTTAGAACAAAACTTACCCATTTAAAAGTGAATACAGATCAAATTTTTTAAAAAATCCGCATTTCTTGAATTTTAAGGTATAATTTCAAATTCTAGGATGTGTCGGCACATATTTGTAAATCAGTGGAACAAAACACCAATCAGACCATTTCGTACAATGTTTGGTATGTCTTACATGCAAACCAACACCAAAGTTGAGAAATCAATTACAGTCTAAGATGGAAAATGGCTCAGGTTGAGGTAAATAAGAGTGTTGAATTTGTTGTGTGGAGCTAGTCCAGACTGAAAGTCAATGGCATATTACTTTTTCGATGCCTCTCGGTAAGTTTTTGGCCATCGTACATCAAAAATTCCCTTTTTGTCTTTAAACCAAGATTTCATCTCCTCTACTGTGGTTGGTAACTCACGTCCCATTGTTTCAGGTAAAGTTAAGAGTATGATGACGACAATAGCATTCATCACAACAAATATGGCGGCTGGTCCCCACGACACGTAATCAGCCTGGAAATAAAAAAGGAAACTTAACATATTCTCGATAGTCTACATCTTACTGGCATACTGCAGCTTTACTTCGAATTACTCCTAGTTCAAACTGAAACTCTCGAATTTGCCTTCTGCCTTACCAAAATTAAATGAATTCAGCTACTCCTGTTGAGGTCAAATTCACTGAGAAAATTTAGAAAAATACTTACATATACATCTATTTACGATGATAGCGCATTTACAAAATTATGTTACATGTCCTTGATTAGCTTTTCATTAAAAAATTATGAAAATTGAAGATGAAAATTAATCGAACCACTTTCCAGAGCTCCTGACTTTTCAGAAGGTATAAATGGTGAATTGTTTAATATATTACAAAGATTTTCCTTCCTATCTTTTGTAATCGATTGCTAATTGAGGTTTTTCATATTGAGAGGCTTCAGATTTTACTTTCATAAATATATTTCACAGTGCTTATGGTATGAATATGAATGTTGGTAAGACAAAAAATTAGTTTCAGTTTTAGAGTGAAATCTAAAAGAAATATTTTTGAATAACAAGATACATGTAATCCTTTGCCATGAAACATTTGGACTGCACGATTAACAAGGACCAATTTTACGCTAAAAAATAAGAAATTGCTAACAGTATAAATAACAATGCGTCAAACAATTACATGTCCTTAATCAAAACAATCTTGATAGAAACTTTTTGATTCTTACATAGTAATGACATCATAAGTGTCAAAATAGGCCAGCGGGTGTTAAATTCATGAAAGGTGTCACCTTATCAATTTTACATCGTTGGTAACCCACGGCATATTACGCTACATTCCTCACTCCGTCATCTTTGGTCAATTCATATGAAAACATTTGTGCTAACGAATAATTAATTAGGTCGCATCACAAAATCCGAATGCGAAATCAACCAATCTCTTCTATCGTTCGTTCGGTTTGCTATTACTGGCAAGGTGAACAATCCATACGTATGAAAAGTTCATAGTTTATAGTTTATAACCACTGCAGATGTTTCCATTTCTACGATAACAACTTGTCGCTTTCGTTTTCACTACATGAACATGTTTCCATCCGCACAGCCATTCCTAATTGTACTATTTCTGCCTCCGAAATAGAAGGTTTGCACTCTTACAAGCGTAACTGATTGGTCGATTTTATCTATTGACTATTCATAAAAACGACAATAAACAGCTCAATTGACTTACGGTTCGGGTGATAGAGTAAGGAGTACCATAATCGTTACCAAAGTTGCCATCTTTAATTTAATGTGTAGAAATAAATCAGACGTTGTTATGTTATGGATTAGCAGAAAACTCATTCGATGGCGTCGATCTGAGTCATCAAATCGCATTTCTATTTATATTATGACACGTAATACTCAAAAGATTTTTTTTCATCATAGAATTTTACAACAAACTATATTTCTAAGCGGAAAATACTTTTTATTCCTCCAAATATAAACGTGCAGAAAATAAATGTAATATATGGCGTCAACTTCGTTTTCATATCGTATCAAAAACGAATGATTTGACAATCGTTGGTCGTTTCTATTATTCAGAATTCTGTTAAAACACACATTTTTCAATGGAATATAAGTTGATAGATAAAATGTAGTATAAGGCATACATCGGTGCTTTCATTTTAATATATATTAAGTATTTAAAAAATAACAACGCTTTCTATAAAAAGTGTTTCGATTTAGGAAGAGTAACTGTATAATGCCTGATGTTATGACATCATATGGGGTGTGATAGAGAATATAGGACTGACAAAGCAAGATAAAAAAACAGACTAAAATTTCAGTCTGGAATTGTCTAAAATAATAAATTATTGAAAGTTGTACACAAATGTACGAAGATATGATAAAAATCCTAGAAGACTTCAAATCAACTTATAAGTTAACCATAATAGATTATCTTCAGGACAATGATGGTGGGTATATCCTACATCAGGGCAACCGTTACACAAATAAAATTAAGTTTACAGTTGACAAAGTTCTTTCACAATTTACAGAAACGACCTAAAGGTAACTGGGAAAGACAAACAAAATCAGATTTTCTTTTTCCCTTTTAGCCACCAAACCGACTTCTTGGTCACAGATGAACCGACAGTCTGTATAAAGGTCATACAAATACAACTGAACAACAGATGTTTCGCTAAATTTGCGATCTATAAAAATGTACTTTCGAAGAAATCGTTTCTGTTGGTTTTGTTTGGCATTTATATTGCTCATTACCTACCAACATTGCTGCAAATGGTGAAATCATCGATCCAATTCTTGAGACAGTAGAAGCCATACCCAAACCTACATTTCTACAACAGAAGAAAGCGTTTATTGATAATAATAAAATATTAAGATATAGGCACATACATGTTTATATTGAATACAGCATGCTTTATACTTTGCACAAATGTATTGCCCTCTAAAGCGATGGAAATAAGGACAAGTTTTTTTTATATAATGAAGCTTAATGAATACTGCAAGGACAAGGTAATGCTTAATGTTTTCTAGGTATAACTCTGTATCAAAAACCTGAGATTTCCGTATATTTTACTTCTATTAATGGTTCCAAGACGACAATAGATTACCAAAAAAAAATAAAGAAAAAGAAATCAGAGTCCTGAAATAACATACCAAATAAAAAAAAAAGAGAGAGAGAACGAAATATTGGATAACACCAAATCCCATGTAAATTCGGAAGTGAGAACAGATGCATAGATGATATAAGCTCCTGTCCTACATATAGCACCCGACGTTTGGAAGGATGACTGGAGCATCGTTTTTGTCTTGGAATCATGTTTGATACCAAAAGACCTAACTGAAATAAACAAAGAGAGACAAACATGTAACCCCACCCCCATATACAAAGTGACTGAGGTAGGAACGTCGTTTTGACCAGTAAACTCTGCCAGGCAATTCAATTCATCTAAAATACCTGGTGAAAATGCTACAGGGACAACACGAACTTAACATAAAAATAAACTGGGAGTGAGATCGGATCCATCGATACGGTAAGCTTCTGGTCTGCTTGCAGCCGCCGTCGTTAAGTCCAAGTTTTTGTAGCTTATGTATAAGTTACTATTAATGAAAGAGAGGCAAAGATGAGTCTACGAGTCTATAACACAAGAAACATTTCTGCAACCAGTTAACACACAGAAGTTCCGTAGTGGGCTACCAATAAATTTTCAAAACGTATGATCTGCACTGTAAATATTATATATAATAAATATAAACACATCTAAAATATTAATCGTTCTTAGTTTCAGTATCAAGGAAACATGAAAATCAGTGAAAAACTATAGTCTAATATCATAATATCTAATTCATTATTTTTCATACCGTAAATTTGTAGGATATAATTCTGGAGTATACAGGAATACACTGCTAAAGGACCCAATGGCAGCGAATCTTCCAAGTATAGAGAAAAATGTTGAAAGGGGTTGAAGCCAATCAAAATTGCCTAAAATAAAAAGGTACAATTAATAGCCGTGATATTTTACTTTTGAAATACAAGGAAACTTGTGGCTTATTTATTGATTTGGCGATAACACATCATATCAGGGATAAGCTGCCTCTTGTTTGTTGCTATTAATACATGTAAATGATGACTCGGTCACGATAATGTTTGAGAAGTAAATCTTTAATATGGTGGAAGAATGTAATGTAAAAGAAAGTGAAAACAGAACAATCATTGTGAAAGATTTGAAATGCAAAGAGCAGTTTAAACGCAGCCTATTCACACCTTTTAACCAGTACATCAGCTGGAGATATTTTTCAAGTTTTCACGTCACAATATTGTAAAACGAACTTAACAACAGAACTTATGTACTCTTCAAAGAAATCTGTAATATTAAAATGGTGGCAGAATAAAACAAAAAGATGTTGATTTAATTTGATCAAAATCTACTTTTTCTGTGATTTTATTTAGGCTTGAATGTAACGTTTAACATGACAAGTACTCAATATTATTAATGTGACAAGTGGTACATTTAAGAAATAATTTCTGTCACGTGCGACAATAAGGGATTAAATTTACGGATACGATGCTTTACTGTGATAATATGCCCAATAAAAACAGGCTTACAGAAATTATTTCAATTGTAACATTGTAAATTTCTGATAATGAAACAGAAACGACTCAGTACATGTATGTGAAACCATTTTGTCGAATACTCTGACATTTGTGTGATCACGTGTTCGGTTTGTATTTTTGTGGTTGTTGTTCGTTGAATATTTACAACGGGTTTATTTGGTCGGCATAATCAGCAGACCATACGAATGAATATTTCTTTAAATTTTAATATATATACCATTTGCAATACACAGCTGCGGAAATCAAAGAAAATTTAACACTCAAAAAAAAGGAGTAGCACGTGCATATTTTCCATATCCGCCCTGTAATCATACTCCGGCTGATATCAGTCCTAGGACAAATATATTGAAATATATAAAATTGTATTTATAACATATTTTAGTCCTAAATTGCATTTCTAAAGTAACATGGAGTTGCCAATGTATTGTATCACTTGTTGAATTTGTAAATGGAAACACTGAGTATAGTCTTATTTATCATACAGATCTCGTCTTGAAAATAGGCAGTAAGGTTTGTCGATTACCACAAATAATAATTAAAACAGGTTCACTAGACGCTCTGACAGCAAGCACAAGAGAATTAAACAGGACTAATAATAAAACTGAAAGACCCACTCATTATGAAAGATGAAATGGAAATCATGTACAATTCATATGATATATTTTTTACATTTTCATGGATAGAGTTAACGAATTTTTATGATTTTTATGATGTTGACGCAAATTTTTCTTCGGTTAATTTTCTCTTGCTTTATCTCTTCTTTTTAACGAAGACTTGTAATGACAAGTTCATAACGTCACAGTCCACTAATTTGCGTAAGATGACCGAAATACTCCAAGAACAAGCACTTCATTAGTAACTTTATGATAATTTTATAATGACCATGTAATGTTGATTTCAGGGGCAGAAAAGGGGCCATGTCTTACCGTTTCCTAAGTACAAGAACAGGTAATTGAGTAACTTTTGGCAATGTTATATGTTCATTGCATGCCTTTTTCTTTAGGGAATAAAGTAGCTCCTACTGTAGAAAATTAAGTAATTCCATATCATGTTTGGGGGGATCCGCAGAACATATTATTTAAAATATGTAGCGTTTAGTTCGTGACAAAGTTGTCTTCAATAATTAACTGCTAAATGTTATGTGTTTAATGTGACGAAAATAGTAGTCCCACCCTATCAGATATAAATATAATAAATTGGACTTTACTAACTGGAGTATATTGAACACACTGTTGCCAATACAAGTGTTATACCGGCTAAAGCGTGGTACAACACTAATACATATCTCCTTCCAATTCTGAAAAAGAATAACATTATAGAGATTTGGAATCTATTGATTCCATCAAATTTCTTTGTTGATCCGATCTTGGAATATATAAAAATATTCTATTCTTTTCGTTTTAATATATATATTGTATAATATACTACAATTAATTTCATTTGTCAACAGTAATCAAATATACCAACAATTAATGCCACTATATTTTTGATGTTTTGAAAAATTGAATTTGCGTAATTTTTTTGTTCTTTTATCGTATTCACTCATGAAATATAAAAGTACGAATAATAATTAAAATTCAAGTCGTCGTATTTCGTGAAGTAGAACAAGGTAGAAAAATAGAACTCATTTGTATTTAATTACATTTAACAATTGATTGTCACGCAGTCTTGCTATCATTATCCGAAAATATGTGACAGTTTGTTTAGATTTTCTATGTAGCCGGTCAAAGTTACATGTAAGAATAATAATAATATTTAAATCTAGTGCATTTAGAGCAAACCTGTTCATTGTGTTGCAATTTACATACATAGTAACACAAAATAAACTATATATTTTCTGAGAGCTGCAAAATTTTTATATACTTAATTCGTTTTTATATGTGCGTGTGAAGCCGTCGAAAAGTCTGCAAGATTTTTTCATTTCAGAAAGATAGGAGGAACTTTTAAACAGTTGATTTTATCGGAATAAATATTCCAAAGTAATAAGATTGTGATATTGCCTCATCCTTTGACGTATAGCTACAAGATTTGTATCTGGCAAGATAAACATAAGATAAAAGAGCTGAACAAGTTGAATAAAAATAACTATAAAATGATACAGAAATCATCACTTCATTGATGTATACGGTTAATGCCAAAACTTAACGCCTTCGCCGACACTGTTGCATAGATCTTGCCTTCAGAGGCATAAATTCAGCAAAAAACATGGGGGCCATAGAAAACATACACCAACAAAATGATGATACAAGCACAAGATATTGGTGGTCAACATTAATACTAGTCACGGCAGCTAAAGAGGTTGAATAAAAATAACTCACCTCACTTTGGTATCAATTTTCTTTTTTATCAGCTACATTCAGCATAAACATTTAGTTATATTCTTTTTTATGTATAGTAATGTTTCGAATGCATATTTTTGTTATATCTGTAATGTCAGTACAGTTGATAAGAAAGTAAATCACCTGTTGATAATAATTTGTTGTATTATAATTGCTGGAAATTCCGCCAGTGCCGCCAGTATGTTATTTAAATATCTGTCACCAGCAAGTTTTGTTGTCATTAACATTAGTCCATAATATGTCAAGGTATTAGTGATCCTGAAATATGGAAAAAAGTATTAAATTTTGAGCTTATTTTATAAATATGTGTAAACATGGAGTTTTTTTTTATTTCTATGCCGAAATATCTCAAAAGCCATGATATTTTTCTGATGTCTGTAACTATATTGCTTTACCTCACTTTGGCATTGTATTTGTTTTATCGATTTTCTTTTTTTTTTATTATAGCACATAATGCCAGTACGAACTGAATGTTGGTCATCATAAAACGTAATCGAACTTTCATAAATAGAACTTCATGGAGTCTCCGAACATCCAAGGTGATTTGACTTTTAAAACACACCTTAAATCTCAAGTGTACTCGAGATACAAGATACGATAGACATAAACAAATTAGCTTCTTCATCAGACCTTCCTGGAATTTGACACAGAGGAACTTTTGCATTCATGAATTTATGACAAACGCGACAATTTTAAGCAATAACTTTCATGCTTTCACTTCCATCTGGAGTATATATATGGCACTTCATACGATATGCTTAGAGCCTGTTCTAGGTATCAGCATTTTGTTGACAGGGAGTTGCTCTTGTCTAGTAAACTACTCAAGCAAGGTTATCAATAGCTTAAATTGGGATCACCTCTTAGAAAATTTGATGGTCGTCATCACTAATTGATTAATCCAGACGAAATTTTCTTGTTTTAACTGGTTGGAGACATGTTTCCGCAGTCAAAGATTCAGCAGTGTCTCTCTTTACTAATTGCATACAGACTTCAAAAAGTACATGTTGGACTTCACCAAGGGTCTGCATGCATAGTAGGAGAAGCTACCCTGTTGATGCACACGGTCTTACTTCCACTTAAATTTAGTGTTGAGTTCGTTTGTCCTAATTAAATGTTATTATTACATTTGTATGTTGTTGTATTAAGTTGAACTGTCTTGCTGTGTACAATTTTCGCGTCAAAACGGTGTTCGTGTCACCCTCTGGTTATTGTGGGAAGTAAATGTTTGTCGCTGTCGTTGTTTTCACGTTTGTAGGTCTGGTGATATCCACCCCGATTTTCACATAAAAAACTGCTTATGTCGTCCTACACACGGGTTACATGCAGGCCAGCAGAAGCTTACTCTATTGATGCATTTGTTCTCTCTGTCAATTTTGTGTGGGTATTCCATGTTTTCCAACCTCTCGTTTTTCTGTTTTGTTTATACAAGCATTTTCTCTATGTTCACATTGTGATTTTAACAGTGATTGACATTTTACTGTCGCCGTAAATTAATAGTGCATTTGTATCTGATGAACTATCTCGACTTTTTTTTGTTACAGTGCATTGTTTTTAAACACCTCATTACACTGTGTGTAAAATGCAAAAAAAAAACATGATGTTGATTGGAGCAATGATCACAACCCGTATTCAAATCTAATGATATGCAGTGATTGACTGAATTTTCGAGCACGGATTATTCTGTTGGACCCAAAGACCGATCTGTTACCCGAATACGAAAGCCGTCACTACGAAAATTAAGTCTATACTGTCTTGTTATACCTTCATCCATTTAAAGTGATCACGTGATATGCTAACCAATAAAATTATAACTCCGCCCCACGGTCAACAGTTCGGAGATTATTGGTGACCGGCAGTGAAAACAACATCTAACAGCAGTAATGTTCATACTAAATTGCGATAGACTTGTATAGAGAAAATGTGATGAAGGTATAACAATAACTATTATTAAAGATGTTTGTGTGTACTATCGTTAGACAGACGACTCAAATTACAATACGATAAACAAATAGTCTACAACAAAATCATCCGTATTTTGCGAATAATTTCTATACTGACCATGTAAACCACAGCATCAATGATATAATGAGAATTCGTTTGTGTTTCAATATGGTCATTGCCGAGTATTTTTGTACTTTGGTCTCCTTTTCTTGTATCCCATTAACGTGTACATTAGAACCATTGAACTCGCTTTGTTTTTCTGGTGACTTTATTTCAATTTCTACTGGCATGAGAGGTCGTTTCTTCTGAATAGTTTCCATAACGGATTCATAACTTTGATTGTTCCATCGTGCAGCTTTCTTTATTATTTTCCTTGCCTGTTCATTCTTTCCATTAGCAATCAACCATCTTAAGGATTCGTCAAATAATCTAAAATTATCCATATCGAATCAATACTTCATAAATTATTTTAAAATGATGTAGTGTGTGTATCTGTAGGAACACTTGGCGGGGAATTTCAAAAGATATACAAAATACCATAATCAGCTATATACATAATGCAAGAAGTACTCGTATTTGCCTCATATTATTCTATTTTCATGCATTAAATTTATGCAAATTTCAAAACTGGCACTGATATCAAGGTTAATGAAGATGTTGCCAGTACCCTCAAGTCAAATACAAACATTCCTTGTATTTATGAGAAACAAAATATTGGGGATTTTCAATTCTCTAATTCTCCGTGCACTTTCAAACTTCCCAACCGGTGTGAGAACAATTTGATAATCAACGTGTGGTAAAAGTTGTTCTCAGTGTTTCATTGGATGAAATGCAATTGTGACGTCAAACTTTCTTGCTATTCTTTGATTTTTGCCATTGTGACGTCATGAAAAAAGGCGACCTTGCCTGATGACGTCATTCAAAAGCTCCTTCAGTTCGGTGTAAAAACTCGAATTTCAGTTGACAAAAGTCATTAGAGAAATAAAATCTTAAATTGTTGCCTGTTTATTATTAGATTTCTCCACTCTCGATCGTTAAATCTCCAAATTGTAAAGTTCTTGCCAAGGCTAGAACGTTAACATTTGAAGATTTAACGATCTCCAGTGGAGAAATTCAATAATCAACCGACAACAATTTAAGATTCTATATTTACCCAACTTACATAATTATAATCAATTATTAATACATGTATTGCCCTTGTAACCAATACTTGGATGCTTATAACTTTTGCTAAGAGAATCGGAGAAAAAGAAACCAGTCCGGACATTTGATATCACATTAAGAGTAAAATATTTCTCTTTCGGTACAGATAATAGGTTAACAGGTTAAGTTGAAAGTTATAATTCCATATCTTTCTTTGTGGTTTTATTTGTTTGAGATTCCATTTGGAATCTTAATTATTTATGAAAACCACTTCATTCTATTCTTGAGCACTATATTAAAATTATGGTACATATTCTGCTTTTTATATTGGACCTATTTTTAAAAAATAGAATTTTAAGTTCTCTCTGTTACAGCAATGGTTATTGTCTGATATATAACTTCATCCTTTTATTTTCATTATTGTTTAATTAATTTCCTTTTTACTGAGTTAACATTTTCTTGCTACCAACACAAAACTTACAGCCAATCAATTATTACATGCCAAGACAATAAGCCTAATATCATCTGAAAATATCTCCATGGTAGATCTCTACAGAAATAGCCTATAACAGATGTAAAAACTATTCCAGTTGTCCAAGCAATAAATGCAAGACCTTCTCCCCTGTGACGATGTTCTGTTGGGAGTAATTCGACACACATTGTTGTACCGCTCATAACACTGCCCTGAAATTAACAAAGGATAGATTAAAACTGAAATTATGCTGGTGATCAAATCGTCACGAGTTTTTTTTTTTTTTTTTGTGATGGTCCTCTGTTCAATCCTCTCGATTTTCTATAATGATCGCGCATTGATCGATTGGTTAGATTATATAATATTTCAGTCATATCGGCGATTTTCTGTATTATTAACATGAATACTGTAACTCAATCTAAAATATAACTATTCATCAAATAACAGCTATCTTCGTTGATAGGGTTTTGTATACCATATCAAAATGTTTGTTGAACACATTTCTAATATAGCTATAGAATTTTGAATCATTACTTCGAAAGTCTTTCTTAAAATAACTGTTAAAATACAAAAGTAAGCGCACTTCTGGGGATGTAGTTTTTAGTAATATCTGGGAATATTTGTTTTTTTCACCAAAACATAGTAACAAAAAACTTACTCCTTGAAAAGTTCCTATTAGTAATCTAAATACAGAGTATACTGCTATGGAGGGAGAGAACATTGCTGTAACACCGGCAATTAAGTACAGACTGCGAGCTATGATATTAATAGGCTTCCTTCCAAATCTGTCTGAAAGAGGTGAGAAAATGGCAGCACCAACAGCCTGGCCCATCATAATTAACATCTGAGCTAATTCAGATCTGGCTGCTCCATCACAAACAAGGTTCCACTGCAATAGATAGTGAAGTTTTCATTGAATGACTTACGTGAGTGATACGATCATCTGTTGTTGATCTCTATAAGTAACGCCAAGTTATCGAATTCGTTGCAATTCCACCAAAGAACTGGTTTGAAATGGCATCATTTATACGTACCAGTTGGTAAAGATCACTGGTTACCTATGCAAATGGGGATTTTTTAAAGAAATTACTTGCAAAATACGCCCCTGCTGGAAAATGCCACTACAATACGAATGTCAGAACCTACTCATAATATGCAAATTTATTTAAATTAGATATGTTGTGTTGGATTTAATCTTCCTTTACACTCTACAGCGTAGATATTCAAGACGCTGAACAACTGGTAAATGATGTTTTGAAATGAAACTTACTTACAAACTTAAAGCAACGAACTCGAAACGGCAATATTGTTATAGCTTGTCAATGATGTTCGATGGTGTATGTTGATAACAACACCTCTATTTCACGAATATAATTCCATACTACCAAAAGCAATGATTTGTCTAAAAATATTTTTACTGTACTGGTATTTTCATGCATGTAAATGATATGTAAAAATATATATACAATACATGGTTACTGCAAAAAAAAAAACCAAACAAACAAAAACCAAAAAAAAAAACCAAAAACCAAAAAAAAAAAAAAAAAACCAAACAAACAAACAAAAAAACCCGACTTTATTACATCGCTTCGCCGAGCTTTCTGAAGTTTTCGCTGCGAACCAAATAAAGGCAGTATTTTTTGCCGTAACCATGTATTGCCAATACAGTGATTTTCTGGACAGGACTCAGCTGCTGACGCAAAAGCTGCTAAAGCAAGGGTACGTTCCTCCTAGATTGAAGTCATCTCTTCAAAAATTCTACGGTCGGCACCATAAACT
>JAOXYI010716964.1:0-14155 GCA_028566495.1 Lithophaga antillarum
TTTACTGATGACAAAATATAATGAAATGCACAAAATTTCTACCATAAAGTGCCTGCCAATAAATAAATAAGTAAATACAATGTTTATTGTCAATCAGACACACGCTGCGTTTCAAGTGGTGGTGTTATCGAAATTAACACATACGTAAGAGATTGGCGGTTACATTTGATGTACGATTTCTGCTGGGCGTCCTCTCTCCTCCCCTATAGTTTCTCCATGATATCTTATATGTAGTTAAAACATGGTACTATCCGTTTGAATAAATATTAGTATCGAGAGAGGAATCAGATTACTACTCGCGATTTTTCACCCTTGATTCTTATTGAGTAAACCCTTCCGGAGCTCCTGGTGTCACTCCCGGTTTTTATGGGAGTTCGTATTGTCCTAGCTTTAGTTTTTGGTGTTGTGCATGTGTTCTACTTCCACGTTTGTAAGTATGTTTGATCCTTTGTTGATAACGGTATTCTTCTCATTCTAGTGAATAATGAAAGAGAAAATATGTTGATAAATGAAATTAAAAAAAATATTTAAGGAAACTTGATATGGTAAAGCATAATAGAAACATCATATTTTTGTAAGAAAGGGTAATTAAATCATTGGATCAGTTTGGTTCTGACACAGCTTTATAAATTGACACACGCTGTTTGCTAGCTCCAGGAAAGAACGTTCACAGAAACACTGGGAATTATTTAGTAGTGTTCATATTTATTAACTTCAAATAACACACTTATTAAACTAAAAATTAAAAAAAAAAAAAAATGAAATGTTAGAGCAAGAAATTTCCACCCTCCTGACAAAACCTGTTATTAACAACATTTGTCCGGTCACCCGTTATTCAGTCGATGTTGTATACCCGAAGTATAAAAAATTATCAATGTTTTATTTAAATAATAAGATTAATCAAGAAGCAGTTTTCTTGTTTGGAATCTACAATTCTTTGGTAAATAAGGAAGTAATCTTTATGATTTTGAGCTAATGTTTGAAGAAAGAAATAGAATACGATTTTTTTTTTGAAATATAAAACTATTAAAGTCCTAAGTAATGGAACCATAAACGTAAAAATAACATAACATAAATTATCCTGCATAAGAGATTATTTAAACTTTTAATATAATTCAATAGTTTCTTATTTCACTGTTTAGAGAAAAAGCTAAAACTACAGTATTTGGATCAGATCAATAGGGATAAACAGTTGTTCTAGGAAGACAACAGTTCTTCTCCCATATCATTTAGTAAGCAATTAGAGAAATTTAAATCTGAATTTGCTTATGTCTGCGTATTTGTTGTCAAAGTAATTTATAAATAAAGGAAAAGCGTAGATTCATTTTGACATTTGTCAAGTTTTTCTTTGTCTGGTTAGTATTTGCACTACATTAGACAAATCCCCAGTGGTACATTATTTTACGTAACAGTAGAATGTCTGGATTATAAAATTACTTAATGCTAAAAGAATGTGTTTTTCACTGAAATTTCAGTACAACACAAAACGTATGAGGAAAATGTAGCGTATGTTGAAAACATTTTGAAGAGTTTGTTAGCTTTTATGATTTGAACCGAAAACTTGGGTTCATACTTGAAACTGTTTGTCTTTATATCCCAGGTGCATATGGGTAGATTAGGGAATGTGGACTTTCTTCTTTCTATAGACTGTCTCCTTACTGGAAGCTACTAACTCCTTTATAGTTGTGTGATAACTTGCTTTTCTACGTTTATCTTTAATTTAGAGCGCAAATTAAAACGTTATACATTGTACAAATGTATATAAACTTGTTTTTATTACTGACACTGTTCAATTTAACTTCCGGTTAATCTTGCATATGACTGTCTTACCTGGATCTTAGATCTTGAGGGCAATTTATCGGAGGAGAGCTAGTTATTTCTTATGACTTAAGACTACATAAAAATATTTAATATAAAAGATTAGTATAAAAATAAAATTGGATTTGCTCTGAAAGTCAACAAAATATCAACTAAATGATCCCTTTACTATTACATTGTGCAAAGATATTCAGGAAAAGAATTCTAGTGTTCAGTGTATAAAACTATCATCACTTATTACTTCTCACAAATTAAACTTACACTCTAACTTACTAAACTTATAATATTTATTCCTGTCCCCTGCATCCAGACAATAAATATATACTAGGTTTTATATATAGGACCTGACGACGGGTGCCGCGTGTGGAGCTTAGGAGATGGTTACCCTTCAAGAGCACATGGTCATACTTCCGGTGTTTTTTTTGGTGAGAGGTCGTGTTGTCCAATCTTTATTTCTTTGGTTTTGTTTTGTTTTTTATTTGTTCATCGATGTTGTCTTTTGTTGTCCGGGATTTTACCTTTTGTTTCACCCTTTGCAACTTTGGTATGTGTTTATACTGTTGTTTTTTCAAATGGCTTTTCAATTTGTAGAGTTTACCTCTTTGTTCATTTAAATTCGAAAATGTACCTTCTACAATTCAAGGATTCAAACTTCGCAACATACCACTTAGCTACAGTGATTAGAGTATACCTGAATGTGTGCAGTCAATCATTGCATACATACCTGCCTACACTACAATGGTTACATTCAAATTCAACATTCAACAGTCTTCTGCTGAAATATCTATATAACGAATGGCAATCTAAACAAGGATTCTCAAAAGATAATTGTAAACAAATTTGCACAGAACGTAGATCGCAATCTCTTTGCCCCTTTATGCACTTATTATCTGGAGAATTGCCATTTAATATGTCTATGACAGGACAAATTACGTAGTTCGAATTTTAAGATTTAATTTACAAATCTCTTTTCAGCCACTTATAGCCATTGCATTCAGTATTATTTCCTTAGTGAATTAAATCAATTGTTACAGAAATGGTCAATAGCTGTAAATTATATAAGTTTCTCCTTCAATATCGGTAAATGTTCTGGCAGAACGTGTAGACAGACAATTTACGTAATGATAGTCGGTTTCGAAGTATATTTGAGACAACCAATATTATAATGTGACAATACGGAATGATGTTAAAGTTTGATCAGGTCTAAGTTAAATGTTCATGTAAAGAAAATCTTACATTTGGCTTTATATTGTATATTTTTTCTCATTTGATTGTAGACAATTTTTTTGACATGATTAGGAAAACTGCAATTCTGTTATTGTTATTTTTTTAGTAGTACACGTTACATACATTTTAAATTGATTATCAATTCCTTTATAGAAATTAAAGCGTTCGAGCTTCATTTTTTGTGCGTTTAATACTAAATTGTAGACCAATTGAAATTACCCGTTCATATAATATGAATACCTGTAGACGTATTGTCAGTTCGTTGCACTTCTAGAAAAAAAAAATCCAGCATTTACATCAAAACCGTAACAGACTGAAAAGGTTTTCGGCCTCATATAGGCTGAGGAGAGAATAAAGTCAGTGACACACAATTAAAACAAAAGATTCCTAACATGCTTAATTGATTCATGGTTACCTTCACTGCCCAATCGGTGAAGTCCATATTTATGTACTAGTACTTGGTAAATAAAGCAGTATTTAAGGAATGCATTTTGCTCCTTAGTTCATCATTGGAAAGTTATTTATGTACCCCAGGGCCTCAGTGGCCGATTGGTCTAGATAGTAAGTCATATCTACTATTGGTTACCGGCGGGTTAACACTGGGGTTGTGAGTTCGAGCTTGGCTCGACTTCAACCTTAACTGACAAGGTTTGCCAGTTTTTATGCCGAAGGTCGAGGTTCGGCTGCCTCCAAAAAAAAAAACAAAAGAACTTTGGACGCCACGATATAGCTAAAAAATTGCTGAAAGTGGCGTTAAAACTCAATTCGGTCAATGAATCAATCTATCTACCACTTTTGACTGAAATCGAAGGATTTGTTTGGATTGGATAGTTGGGATTTATCGTCACTTTCAGCAATTTTTCAACTGTATCGTGACTAATACACTTACTGGTTAAGGAAATCCTGGACACATAGTCAGCTGACAAGTAAAACCCAAGGTGTCTAGAAACCTACAGACGTGAGGCGGGGCTAGCAAACCCAAGACAGTGGTATTAGGCAAGTGGTCATGAGTCAGCGACCTTAACCACCTGGCAACCCGGACCCCTATAAAATCAAAGGAAAATTGTCTGATTTTATATTCCTATTTCCAACAACGCATGTATTGTTGAATCTAATACACCGTGCGAGTTTTTTTTAACTTGATAGGCATTTGAACTTTGTAGTTTTGTTTGATAAGAGTATTATCTATGTCATCATTATAACTGAGCTAACAGGGAAAAAAAGTTACGAAAAATATGCAATTAATTTAAGCAGTAAGACGTTGTTGCGTCGTCCAGTGAAGCACAAATTCCCTAATGTAGTGTCCAACTGTTTTAAAAGCTACATTAAAATGTATCTAAAGGTGGAAGGTAGTGTCTGTCAACCCTGCGAATAATAATCATAAATAATGAGGCTGTATATATTGAGACATATCGTGTTGACTGCTTTTAGATACACTATACTGTTCTAAAATTGTTTAAATCCAGACTTTGCTACTAACAGACAGTTATCCTCGGATAATTGACCTAAATACAATTACAGCCTCCTTGATGGTTGTTTTCTGCATCTGAATCGTGTGTTATAATTGATGTTAAATAATAGGTTGTATAAAAATTAACCTGTAAATGTTTAAATTTAAAAAAACATATTTTGAAAGTAAGAAGTAAAAGATAGGAAAAAAACAGGAGATGGATTTGAATAAGCTGAATGTAGCTTGTTTCCGAATCCTGCTGTGTTATAATATTTTTTATTGTAATTGTGCTTGTATATTTATAAACAAAATATGTTTAAACTAAAAGATCACTTATTCAGTCTTCCCATCTATTGGAAGACCTTTTGTTTTCGTTCTGAATTATTGTTATCATTTTCTGCCAATTTTTTGTCAGATTGTGCAAAAAGTACATAATATATGTTAACCAAATTTTGACATGTGACATCAGGTGTACGAAATTAAATACAACCGAGCCCTCCAAGATCCTTTTATTTACTTTGTACGAGTAATTGCCTCCTATGTAAATACCTATTTTGCTAACATACGAAAAACGGCAGTTGATATTGAATTCAAATTTGTGCAGTGAAGTAAGGTATTTGATATCAGCACTTTTTAACATTTAGATCTTAATGTTTGAGTTCATTTTAGGGAGTTATGTCCCTTTGAATGGATGTACAATAAAACGCAGTCATGGTGAGTCATATTGGCATTACCTACCTGATCATTGATCTTGATCAAGGTTACAAGGTCAGGGTCCAGATCAGTACTTATTTCTAATTTTCGGTTTACTTTTATTATTTATTTAATTGATTTGAAATTTACATGTACCGATGGTTTATATATTTGGATATGTCTTAGGATTAGATTAGAGACATCTACCAATCTGCTCCTCGCCCTTTTGGGTCATGATACCGGAACTGTAAACAGCTGTCATTAAGTGGGAGGTTTGGCATGCCGTAAAATCAGGTTTAATCCACCATTTTCACTAGAAAATGTCTGTACTAAGTCAGGAATGTAACAGTTGTTTTCGTGTCGTTCCGTTACTTTTGACGTTTGAGCGTTTCTCGGTTTTGTCAGTTTTTATTGACTTGTTCTTTTGACTTTCCCTTTTGAAATTGCCTTAGACGTCAGTATTCTTACTTATACCTTCACTTACGATGTATTTCCTACTTTCCTTATGATATTGTTTTGTATTGAATTTTATTGTCAGTGGTCGCATGACAAATGTTTAACCTAAGTGCGTAATTTGTCGAATCGATTTACATTGAAGCCAATCAACCTTTGTAATTAAAAGTACACAACAAAGATGTAACAATCTGTTTCACCCGCTATTCACTATTTCGTTATTTTTCAGAAGTAATACCATTATGTGATTTCGCAACAAAATTGTACGTAAATATGAGTTCTATTTTATATGAATATAGTTCTCCGATAAATTGTATCAAAGAAGGCATTTTACACTGTTTACATCTATTCTGGATGAGAAAATCATTCGATTGTCCGGAAGTCAATTGGATAGCTATTATTATTATTATTTTTATTTTCCATATTATACTATTGCAGAGAACAAAAATACAAGTCATTACAAATATATTGCATATAACAATAGTAAAACTCTCTAGTGTTGTTTGATAAAAACACACATAAAAAGGACATCGTTAAAGTATTATTAAACATCATATATTTCTTGAAACTTTCATTGTTAGCAATTAATAAATATTTTATCCGATTGATCATGTTCTTTAAACATATATTATTATGAGAAGATGGCCGAAGTGAGTGTTCAAAAATCATACTAACAGACGACCTGACAAAACCATTATCCACAAAGGATCAAACACAAAAAAAAACCAGACACAACACTGAAAACTAAACCTAAAACAACATGAACTCCGCTAAAAAACTGACCGGATAGCAGTTGCTGCGGAAGGGTTATCATGTCCTGCTCCACAACTGGCATCTGTGGTATTGGAGTGTATAAAGTCAATAACAAGTCGCAAATCAGGAGGAGAACGGGTAATGACGTTGTATGCAGGAACATGTCGGTAATCATCTATGATAAGGATACTACATAATGGTCAACCAACTCGTAATGTCGACCATAAAATTTCCGAAGTAATGAAATTAATTTGGGATCGCCATAGTCTTGACTAAGTAGTTTTTACGACAGTAATAACCCTTTATCTAGAAATTCGCTATAATGGAAAGAAGCTCTAATGCGGTTCAACTGTGAAATGTAGACTCCATACGCCGGACACGCTGGTATATTGCTACTAAGAAAAGGAAAATTAACAATAGGAAATCTTAGCATCACGTTTGTCGTATTTTGTTTTGATTTTAACCGTTGTTCATCGATAGGTTTAAGTCCAAGTAAGACGGAGACTTGCATGTGTCTGTGGTGTCCTTAATTGCAAGCTCTTTGGGATAGATCAAAGATGTAACTGTCCTTAAAACGGCAGTTATTTAATAATAAGACATCTTATGTATAACGGAAGCTGAAAAATAAAGGCTGGGCTGACTCTTTCTCGTTTTTTCTGTAATAGACTTTAATGAAGTCTGTCTCGTATGACTATAAAAACAGATCGATGAGGAGTAGTGCACAGTTAGTGCCTACTGAAATGCCGATTGTCTGCTGTAAAGACGTCCACCAAATTCAACAAAGATATCGTCTAACAAAAAGTCCAGCATCCTAACAATATCCACCTCAGAGTACTTTCTGTTAGGCGCAGTGTATATCTTGAGGCAAAGTAAACTTTTTCTCTGCCAACTTAAGATCAGATATTTGTATCTCCTTTCACCATTTATTTAAGAAACATTATTGAATTTAATTTATCATGAGGAATTATAGTGTAAAGGGTTAAATGTTTTAATGTTGTTGCAGATTGAAAGGGACACAGATTTCATGCATTCTAATAAATAAATACAAGAATTTTACATTAGATCGAGGGTGGGGTGAGGATGTTTTGCCCTAGGAAGGCAATTGTTCCTCTACAATATTGTATTTTCTGATGTAAATGATTAAAATATTAAGTTAAATCCGCTTTGTTCTTGCGTTTCCATAATTTTACCTCGAAGTAGTTCGTTGTCAAGGAAACACTCATCGTTCATTTAAACATATTTGTCATAGTTGTTAAAGATGAATGTCCTTGGTTCGGAAATTTTATGGTCCCCATCACTAGTTGGTAGACCATTATGGAGTATCAGTATCACAGATAATTACGGACATGTTCCCTTTATCGTAGTCATTACCCGTTCTTCTTACCTGATTTGCGACTTATTACAAGCTTTATACACTGGGCAATACGACGGGTGACATGTGGAGCAGGGAATGCTTACCTTTCCGGAGACCTGATATCACTCCCGATTATTAAGGGGGTTCGTATTGTTCCAGCTTTAGTTTTTACTGTGTCTGTTTTGTTTTTTTTTTGCTTCTACGTTTGTGTTTTTGTTTGATCCTTTGTTGGTAATGTTTTTGTCTAATCCTTTGGGTGTACGATTTAATGAACATTCACTTTGGTAACCTTCTTATTCTATTTATTATAGTAATTATTAGTCAGCACTGTCCTTGGGATTAATTAAATAAATATTCCGCAGTATATATTTATAGTTAACAAACTAATGTCTGAGACATAATGGAAGTTATTTCTTAAATCAGCTTTAAACATGAATGTACGTCAGACCAGACACATGAGGAGTGCCAAATATAAATTTTAAGACATTTTAATGGATTTTATTTTTAATTTGCTGATTTTGTAAAGTCTAATTGAAGTTTTAGGTTCGTGATTGTAGTTTTATTACTATGCTTTTAGGGGATGCAATAATGTGGACGTTGATCTTTACATAAACTAATTCATTACATGTAGGTGTCCCTCTGATACTTGTTCCATCTTTTGATATTCTGTTTGCATTATTCATTATACTTAACTTGTTCATCAAGAGGAGAGGCTTGAAAGCATTAAACAGTGTAACCGCCATTTTTAATAGAAAAAGTATGAACAGTTATGTAACACTTTATCTGTCACCATGCACATTTCGTTCTGAATTTACAGTGGAGTATTAATGTTTTTTATTTTTACATTGCAATGATTATTATCCATCACTGCCACGTTTAAATCTAATTCTTCTAATAGTTCATATTTATCTCTAAGATACTCGCTGCAGTTACAACCATCAAGATCGTTCTTTACATCGAACGTTAGGCTTTCGATGATGTCAACAGGTCGCATCAAAAGAGCATAGTAAGTACACAAATTCTACTAAATTTTATCCTTGCTCTGAGCATGCATTTCAAAAGAAGTGAAAACAGCATTGATCAAAATCTCTTTTACTCATTATGTACCGGTTCCTGTGGCATCAAAAGATCATAGTAACTACACAAATTCTATCAAATTTTAGACAAATTGTGAACCATCTAATCCTTGCTCTGAGCATGCAGTTCAAAAGAAGTGAAAACAGCATTGATCAAAATCTCTTTTACTCATTATGTACCGGTTCCTGTGGGATCTTAAATATAACTTGTCTATGACAGTACGTAGAACATACTCTCGATCTCTGAAACTTGATTTACAAATCCGATTATAGCAGTTACTATTAGCCATTGTGTTCAGTTAATATTTCCTTTGAGAATTAAATAGGTTGTTACAGGAAATGGTCAATAGATGTGATTTATTAAAACTCCTACGTTCACTATCATTGATTATGTTACTAGAAATGTGCGGAAAGAGAATTTAACTGATGATGATCGATTCTGAACCACATTTGTTACAGTTAATATTAGAAGGTGACAAAACATATATCTCGAAGCGCATGCAAAACATAAGGGAACAACCGTACTTTAAAAAAGCTACTCGGATAGGGATATATAAGAAAAATGCATTGGAATTGACTGTTCGTAAATTTTACGGTCGCAATTACGACATCACGAGTTAGTTGATTGTTTTATCATCCATTTATTTGACTTACTACTAACTATTAGAGTTGCACCACGGGTGATGCTAGCAAAGAAAGAGATGCTACCCTGTCTATGCACCTGATCTCACTTCTTTTTAGGGAGCTGGTGTAATCCCCTGCTCTGCCTCGAATTCGTCTTCTTTTTAATGTACCATCAGTTTCGAAACTTTGGTTGGTAGTCTACTAAAATTTTCTTAGTATTTTGATTATTCATGCGAGATGCTTCCTCTGACATAATTATGATAGTTTTACTTTTCACTGATTTTCCTGGTTACATTGGTACTGACATTTTAAATGAACATAATTTCAGTAAGTAAAAATTAGACAGTGCGAGTGCGTCAGTCTAGTAACTTCAATATAGGACTGTTAAATGTTGGAAGTGGTTAGTTCATATTACAAGCTATGTAAAGTTAAAACAAGTTTCGCACTGCCTAACAATTCGTGCAAAATTTCTCTATTTTGGCTATTGTTCTTCTACATAATTTACTGCATGGGAAAAGATAAAAGAAAATATATTTAAGTTTTATCTGAAAAATAAGTTTTTTATTTTGACTTTCAAACAACTAATTAGATGTAGAAAATAGATATGATCCCTTCGACATTATCCACGCCATGTTTTGCAAAAGCTAAAAATAGCATTTCTTATACAATAATGTAAACAGCAAAGGTCTTCTTATTGTATATGAAAGACATATAGATAATAAGAAATAGATTCAAAAACTATCATATTGGGCTTGAAAATTTTAGTATTTAATTTAGTAATAAGTTATCCCATTTATAAAATGTTCGAATTGTAAAATTGGAGGGTTGAGAGGGAAGGGTAGATGGGCAGTTATTTCTAAGGAGGCAGTAGTTCCTTTCACGTATAATCTGAAGATCTATGCAGATTATCGTGCTATAAATCGTCGTTCGTTTTCTTTGTACATGCACATCTTAAGCTACCAAATTAATTCTAAGTAAGAGAACGTTAGTTTAGACGTATCTGTCACAGTAATGTTTAGCTAGGGAATGCTTGCCCTCAACTGAACAATCTCTTGCAATAAAACGTTCATTTAACAAATCATTGTCTGCGAAATAATGGAAATTGATTCTAGTGTTTGTCACAAAATTAAAGTTATGAGGAATACACAAGAGAACAGTTAAATATTTTAACCGATTCTATTTTAAAATGTTTAACAAAATAACAATGAATAATTACCTAAACTCTTTCTGTAAAAGCACTTTAAAGTAAGACTGTAAACAAGGCTACAGGTAAAAATCTCCCTTGTCTCTTCTGTACTCGTTCTCTATGGAATTGTACTGGCTATAACAGGACGCTGCACGGATTCTTGCTCTCAAAGACTTAATTGTCAAATCCCTTAACAGTAACTAATAGCCGTTTGTGTTCAGTTAATATTTCGTTTGTGAATTAGATCGATTGTTACACGAAATGTTCAGTGGATGTGATTTGTTAAAGCTCCTGTGGTCACTATCGTTAAACTTATAAATGGAAAAGAATTTAACTGATAATTATCGCTTCAGCACTATATGTGATTCAGCTATTATCATAACGTGACAGCATTCTTCTTTCAGGTCAAATTTGTAAGCAAATAAAATATATTGGTCATATAGCCTTACATAAATCTTTCAATAATTCTTATTGCGTATATTAGTACGTGACTGTATGTTCCATCTAAAATTGTTCAAACATTTTAAAATTCTTCCAATTGCCATTTTTTTGCAAGTACACCGATGCTGACATTTTGAATATAGCGCCAGCAACTGTGAAATATTTCGTTTACCTAACAATGTACTTAAGCTTCAAATATGGTTTCCAGATATGTATTGACAGGAGCAGTTTTCTCAGTATCTATATTGTACGTCATTAAATACATTGTGGAAAATTATATTAACTTAACATATGAGTAATTTGTAAGTTAAAATATTTGTTATTTTGGTATTTCTACTATATTTAAGTGCAAACCAATGTCGCTAAAACAAGTAAAATGTAAACGAGCATTTTGGGAATAATTTAGAGAAGTAGCTTAAGTGAAATATTACATATGCTACATAAGCAGCAATAAATCCTACTTTATAACTGCAATAGATGATTATAAATGCACATTTCTAACGTAATCTGAACCAAAAGTATTCGTATCAAGATAAATACACATTTTTATGACAGTTTTAAGAAGATAAATTTATGTTGTTCTAACTAAATTCTACAGTTATGCCATTTATTAACTTCCAAGGATCTTAAATTGGTCAATATGCTTAAAAAGGTACATGTTATTAAGTTTATTTGTATTTTTCTGAAATTCAAGCGTAGTTACTGTAACATTTTGAGATCTTTTCTTGGAGGAATTGTAAATCTTAATTCAGGGATTACTTCTTCTACTAGTATATACATGTGGCATACAATGTGTTTTCTTTAAAAATAACCCTGAATATTTAGCTTAATGCACGTGCAACTTTCATGTATTGCACCTGTTCTTGTTCAGAATCGCTAGCCAATTTTGTCAGCTTCTGAATATTTCCTATAATATATGAAATTCCTCGAGAGATCATCAAAATACATTTCAATGAAAAGAAGAATTCAGTCCATATATTAGCAATTACGTATAAAGACACAGAAGAAACAGTAATGTTTATGGTTAAAAGCAGTGGCATGTTCTTTTTTTATTTGGTTTCAGTTTTATTGTATGTTCCTACTAATTGGAAAGTAATCAAAACGAGGACAGAACAGTTAAAACATATGAGGTGCCTATTTAGAGCTACTTTTGCTTTCATGTTCAGTCTTACATACGTTACATAGTAACATAGTAGTTCAGTAATGCGCAAACTGACTATTGCACGTTGTACCTTATTATGATATGCGCTCTTCTGTCATGTATTATTGCATGTTTTTGTCTAAAAATAATTCATAAACGACAATTTAAGAGTTCTAATATACTCCTAAAAAAACTACCGAGGAAAGTTAGCGTTTCTGTAACCGACCGCCATATTGTCTGGTTCAATTTGATTGATATAAAATTCCCCGTTTCAATTGCAACTTTATTGTACTCATCATTTGATGGTAGATTTGCTCAGTGAAGTCATGACAATTCAATAAAATGCATCTATACAATATAAAAGCAATATCAAAAACATTTCTCTGTACAAAATGTTGGACAGACGGAACAATTGAGCTTAATACAAGATATAAAGGATCATGTGTGTAACTTTATAATTGAACAAATATTTGATTGCATGGACATTACAGATGTATATAGAGTGAGAATACCGAAGTTCACAAGTCAAATATCCATATATTTATTATATACATTTTACATACAATTTTTATATACATTTTATGTGCCTTTGTCAAGTCATGGTCTTGATTTTCATCGGTTGTTTGTCTCTTGTCTTCTTTTTTAGTTTTTGATTAATTGTGGTAAATTCGATGCTTGTTTTGCACTGCACTGTTGTATTTGGTTGGATTGCTAACTTTCATTGTTTTTCTTTTCTTATTATATTCTTGAAGAAACTGCTGACAAAAGCCAACATTTCTGTGAACCCGTCAGGGAATCGCATCGTCTGGTTTTATTTGATTGATAAAAAAATGCGCTATTGTATTTTTTTTTAATTGCAACTTTATTTTATTCATTATTTGCTGATGGATTGCTTAATGAAGTCATGACAATTCAATATAATGCATCTATTCAACGTAAAAGCAATTCTAAAAACATTTCTCTGTACAAAATGTTTCCAAAAGTAGCAGAAAGACATTATCGAGAAAGATGGAACAATAGAGCAGAACACGAAATACAAAGGACTATAACTTGATAAGCGTCAGTCCCTATGCTTTATAGCATTATATGTAACTTTATAATTGAACAAATTGTTGAAGCTAAATAGCTCTGCATGGATATAACGGATATATGTAATACATTTACCAACTCTATCGATGTTGATTAATTTTTTTTATCTTTGCGTGCTTTCAAATTAGGAACTATTTATTCTTTTGCATTATGTATTCATTTCAATATACTTGGAAATGTTATTTTACAGAAAAAATCTAAAAGGAGGGTATGAAGAAACGAAAGGTTTAATGTTATGATTTTTTTTATCCACTATGAACCTGAAGCAATCAGATAATTATCAATATGTTTTCCAAGGTAATTATAAAATAAATGCTTTAGAGATAGATAATCGGTAAATAAAAAGAATAAAAGGTAAGATTACTAGTCAAATAATTATTTGGTATCTGGTATTGTAATCATTTACAGATGATGAGGAAAGTTCGTGTTGACAAGTAAACACCGTTCAAGAAATTTTAACTGCATTTTTTTATGTTTAATGTAGATATTCCATAAATGTTTCCAGGAAATAAATGTTCTTTGTCATGCATAGTAGTTAATTTTTTTGCGTTGCACTTCCGTTAGACAGGAAAGAAATAGATAAAATCAATGTATGGAAGTAAATTCAAATACGCTTCTAGACATATGTGTTTTGTTTGTAAAAGCCATATTACATTTTTAAATTGTGCTTGAGCATACAGTTTCAACTGATACTTTGATGTATGATCGAGTATTAACAGTTATTTAAAGGCAACCAAACAGATACTTTTTTCCACTGACTTTTGACGATATCGAAGAGATTTTGAACAACGTCTTCTTTTATCTTTTATTTTTTCTGTCGGTAGCATACGATGGCCGATAGCGGCCGTAC
>JAOXYI010717072.1:0-14154 GCA_028566495.1 Lithophaga antillarum
ATTTAGTTGCTCAAATACATGTTAAAACAAAGAATCGTATGATGATAAAAGTTAATTTTTTGTAAACGTTGTAGTGAATTATTTAACATAAAATATACAAGATATGACGAGTGTCATAATAAAACTTCTGTCGACTATGATTACTTAAATATTTATTCCCCTCTAGGTCTTACATTTGCTATAAATTTATATAATATAGAAACCAGTTATGGTGTAACGCCAATGGTATATGATTCAACTTCCGTTTATGGTTAAATGAGTAACTGATATGATGCAATGGTAAATGGAACATGATTCAATGGTAAATGGTAATGTTGAATTATTAATCGCCCTACGTAGGATCCGTTTGTCCTTAAATTTTCAATGTATTGGTTAAATTATTATGTACTACAAATGAAAGTTTTATTACTGATTACATGAAGCGTTTAATTTTACTCTACGTGTAGGACTTAAGGAAACCTAATACGTTTAGATATCTCTGAAATTTGGCGTGGTTCTTTATAAAATAAGCTGAAAATCGGATTAAGCTAGATATCGATGTCTGTAAGTTACTTTTCTGAAGACGAAATAGTTGTGTATCAGATTCGTCGACCACGATTTCAGTTTAAGATGTTGAGTTGGATTGCTAGAGTTTTATCGTCACCTTCAGCAATTTTTTAGCTATACTGTGACTACCAGACTTACGTGGGCGAAAAGCTTGCTTAGGTGTCTGGAAACCTTAACATTTGAATGGGTCGAGCGAGCAACCCAAAACATAGGTGTTAGTCTTATGGTCATGATTCAGCGACCTAAACCACTTGGCAACCCAGGTCCCTGTAATTTAAAATGTGAGAAAGTTATTTATAGTGTGGGAATGTTTGAACTTTACGGCGCAAAGTGGAGAAAGTTGACTTCAGATAATTCAATAAGCCATTCAATTTATGTTCAGAATCACATTTAAGTAAAGCCATTCTAAGAAAAGTATCTCTATAAAACCTAGAGGACTTCATCTACCATTCATAGTGTTTATGTGAGAACTTAAAACATATAAAAAGAGAACTACAATAACCATTACTTTAAGGAAACCTATGTTACATGTGTATTTAATATGAAATACAGTGTTCCACTTAAGACAAGTTCATTTATTAGGCAATTAAAACTGTATGTATATTTGATTGTCAGATACCTTAGCAGCTGGAACGGCAATGTTTGGATTATGATGACAAGGCAAAAGAACACAAAATATAGGAGACGGAAGAAGTACTGCAACAGCGCGGGGGATGGCCAAAAGCAACGTCTAAAATGGAATTTTTTTTAACGATTTTTATTTAAGCATCCATGCTTTCACAACAAAAAATCAAAAACAAAACAAAAAAATGTGTTGCATTTCTTGGTCCCCTACCGGCTTCTGTTCAAATTAAGTTGTGGGGAAAATCATATAATCTTTGTCTAAATAATAATCGATGACTAATATAAATGGAGTTTTCACGATATTGACGACAATGGTAACGCATATTTTTTTGGTATGAACCAAAATATGCTTGACTGTGTATCATGTATATAGCATGCTATTTGTGTGGTAATGAAAATACCCCACAAGAAGTGTCCCAGAGGAACAATGACATTCGCATTATCACGGGTAACGTCAGGTTTCAATCAAGAAACTGTTTCTCGCATAACACTATCGTGTTATCTGACAGGTCTGTAATTTAGATATAGCTGGATAAACACTTGAAAACAATTATATGTCCACTTAATTGATAAGTGGAATTTGAATTACATACTGCATTATATTTTTAAATGATAATAATAAACTCAAGATTTCACCACAAGTTGTTTATTTTTTTTATCGTTAATAATTACGTTCGTGAAAAAAAATCAAATATTTATTATTTCAAAAACGTAAATAGTAATGGTCCTATGTTTTGTATCCAGGAAGATGATGGTATGTTCGGATTGCACTGACACACAAGTGAGACAATGAACACATTCTAACAAAAACAAATATTTGTACCCGTTGAAATACGGTTGTGTCTATGAAGTCTTTGTTCCCGCTCTTCATCAACTATCTACACTTTTGTGGAATCCCACAACGATGTATATTTTCGTCAATCAACCAGCTGTTTGTTTCGTTCATAGCATCCAGATATAGTACATGTTCTCTGCTTAGATCCTTTCGTGATCCATCAGGCCGCAGAGTTCCTGAAGACGTATACAGATCCAGGTTGTCTACAAAAAATGGTATTTGGTTGCAAACGGGTAAAACACAATAACAGGGAGCATAACTGTACGAACGCGCACAAAATGATAGGTACAAAGCAAATTTGATTTTTATGAACATAATATTTGATAAAACTCATTATGGTCGTAGATCATTCTCTCTTTCTCTCGTGTGCTGGTTACGAACACTACGTAAAGCATAATTCTCCAAAATAGTTTCAGTTTTCGGTAATTGTTGAACAAGTTAAGAAGAAAAATAACATTCAAAACATAAACTAATAAATAAGAGACCGTTTGTTTTGTCAACAAATTTTTTGATGTCTTTTATGTGGGTGTACGTATGGTTTCACATTTTGCAAGATTTCACGTACTGTATAATGTTTTGATATGTTAATTTTTTAATCCTGGTTTATGCATCTGGCAGGTTATTATACTTTTTTATTCAGTTGCTTTTCAGAAAATTAACTTTTTGAAGATTGAAAATGAATAATGGTACTGGATAAAACAGTTTCGAAGATGTAATCAACAGACAGAATGGGAATTTAAAGTAAATTAAGTAGCTATTGTATATGATATGAGAACATAGTAAAATCATTATTATTTTTGGTTTATCAATTCTTTGGCTTCTAATCACCAAATGTACTTTAGTAATATAAACAAATTTAATTATTAGAAAGTGCAATTTTATTATTTGTAATAATCCTGAAAGGTGTGATATTGAGACATGTACCTAAACCTAAAAAGTATAGAAATGTTCCTTCATATGTATAAAAAAAAACTGTTTTCAGATGAAAAATTATAAAACAGATAACAAATCACTTTATTTGTCTGTATGTCTTGTAAATGTACAAATATGCATTGCTACCTTTCATGATAAGATGGCTTATCTTTAGAAATATTTTGCATGATAAAGCGACGAGTTTGCTTTTTATTATTATCGTCAAACGTGTTGAAGTTTGAAGTATATTAACAGCTGAAAACCAGTTTGTGAAGATATGAATCATGGATCCATTTCAGAATGACAAATTACCGAAAAAACTCCCGATATAGAGAACAATAACTTAATATTTCTTTACATTATGTAAGAAATACGCTATTCCAGATACACTGAGAATAAGCAAGCCCGAGTTGTTTAGACATACGTTCCATCATTTATGTAGTAAGAAAAAAGACTTCCTTCTGCCGAGTTTATAATTAAACCTATTCTGATACTGCTAATTATTCAGATGTTTGTAGACAAGAAAAAGAATTCTGAAATATTTTTTAATTAAACTTTATTGTTTTTACTCATAAGCATAATCTTGTGTTATTCTTTGTTTACACATTCCACAGGAAGTTTCCTTTCAGTAGTAGAATAAGAAAGGCAGTGGATTCCAATGGATTTGTCAGGGATGAAGCAAAATAAATGGAAACTGTGTTCTGATGTATTAGTATTTGAGAAATGTATCCCTAGAGCGAATAACCAAGAGTTTGATGGAAAATGACATCAGCGTAAGTAATGGTACAATTCCCTTTAATAGACATTCCGAAATATCAGAAATAACTTTTAATGTCAAAAGTATCCGAAATAATAGCACGACTATGGGGAACTGTCAAGTTCTTTTTTTGCGAAAGACCAAATTATTCCGTAATCTTTTGTGTACATGTTTATTCGTAAAGCCAATATCAATGTGTGAAAACCATTCCGTAACAACGCAATGTACCCAAAAGGAAAAACGTGTAATGCCTTTTCATAAAATACTGAATCTTTAACCGTAGCGCTGTAAATATACATATACGTCAAGTTATTTGACGCGAATCATGTTCTAAGTTCCTAAGAAACTGGGTTTTTTTTACAAATTGGGAAATGCTAATATCTTTCTTTAGTTAAGAGGTCCATTAATTAAACGCAATTACTGAAAATATCTAATATCGTAGACATACAAAGCATAATTAGTTGTCTACTCGGATGTTCTCGGTACTCAAATACTCGATAACACCATCTGAAGTTACCAAGTTATTTTTTCTTTTCACCAGAAACGACATCCCTATACAAGTGTGGACGGAGTCCCCTTTATGTGATTTTGTTAAGCTTGTGTTTTGTGCGACACTTAGAATGCAAGGTTCATTGGTAAAAGAAAGAGCACTGTGCCCTGCTATACTGTGTTGCACACTGGATACATGTTCAAAGCTTTTTCGATGCATATTATTTTTTTAACGATTGCTATCGTTATCTAAGAAAGGCGAGAGAAAACAAAGGAACAATCAAGATGGAACAGTCCGAAGACATAGGCAACATCGGAAACGAGGCAGACGAGAACAAACAAACCAACATGAACATGCAACAGAAAAACTGAAAAAGTAGATGAGCAGCGTGGACCCCCTAAAAACCGCGAGCGAACCTATGTGCTCCGGAAGGGTAAACATTTCTTGCTTCTAATTAGACACCCTCCGTGTTGCTCATGTCAAGTCCGGTCAAAAGTCATATTCGGTAAGAGGAAAGAACTAAACTACGGCAAAGGGAAAAGATCCGTCTTCATTTGGAAAACAGATATTCCGTAAAGGTCAACAAGTTCATGGTGACGACCGTAGAATTTTGTTTGAAGTGATGACTTCAGCCTAGGAGCAACATACCTCTACTTCAGCAGCCTTTTCGTCAGTAGCTGAGCCCTGTCCAGAAAATTTGTATTGGCAACAGGCTCTAGAATAGCGTATGAGTTTTGAAATATAAACTCCATACACCGGTGCTGCTGGAATGTTACTACTGATGAATGGGAAGTGGACAATTGGAATGTGAATCTAAAATTACTGTCATCACTTTTATCGTTACCTGTGGATACCCCACTTGTGCCACCTGTCGATTAATGACAAAATTTTTAAAACAAAAAAACAAGGATATGCATCGAATAAAACCACGGAATATTCGTTAGAAATACCAGGACACTGATCTTGGTGCAAAGAAACAAACCGTTCAAGCATCAACAACAGCCCCTACGAATGCATCCAAGTAATAACAGATATAACCACAGCAGCAATTTGGTGCATTTGAAGTTAAATATTTTAAAAGACTACTATTTCAGAATACCGAAAAATAAGCATACATCGCATTTTAGACAATAAAACAACACCAGTATATTAATTTTGATATTTGCCCTAAAGTTAGAATTGTGGGCGAAAATTCATCTCGCGATATCCAATAAATAGTGAAATCTTGGAGACCATTCTGAGTAGGAAGCTGAATCATAATTCACATTATGGAAATGACAACATGGCCAGTGCTTTCAAAATTTTCGTACCACCCCTTGAGGCGGAGCCTGTGGGCTCCAAAAAACGAAAATATTGATTGTCCAATAACTCCTCTTACACTATTAAGATAGAAACTGAAAGGTAGCTTATAAGTAACACTATAAACATTTCTGTGCCAATGGTTTCCGAATTTTGATATTTGCCCTTAGAGGAGAATTATGGGTGAAAACGTATATCGCGATATCCAGTAAGACGGAAATCATGTAGACAATTTGGTATAGGAAGCTTTAACTTGAATCACATCTCATTATATATTATAACATGGCAAGTGGTTTCAGAATTTTTGTACCACTCCAAAGGCGGAGCATTTGCGACTCCAAAACAATAAAAAATCGATTGTCCAAGAACTTCTCTTACATAATAAAGAAACTTGAAAGTTAGCATATTAGTAACACTATAAAAGATATCTGTGCCGAAGGTTTTCGAATCTTGATTATTTGCCCTAATAGCAGAAGTATCGGCGAAAATGTATTTCTCGATATCCAATAAATAGTGAAATCTAGAAGATTATTTGGTGTAGGAAGCTGAAACTTGAATCAAGACTAATGGCCAGTGGTTTCCGAATTTTTATACCACCCTCAGGGTGGGGCCTTTGGGGGTCCAAAAAAAACAATTGTCCAAGATGACCTACATTGTAATACACTATTAGAGATAGAAATTTGAAATTTAGCACATTAGTGACGCTATAAAAGTTGTCTGTGCCAAGGTTACCTAACTTTGATATCTAACCTAAGTACAGAATTATGGGCGAAAATGTATCATGCTACTAACATTCTAATTTTCCGATGCTGGATTTTCAACAGATAAATATCAGATCAAAGCTTTCAGTTCTAAATAACACTTCATTTCAAATGATACAAGGCACAAATTTGATTGATGCTATACGATCCCTTTAATGTATTACTGATTTCAGGGGAGCGGGGGACGTCAGAAACCTTCTGTTTTAGTTTATTGAGATATGACTACAAGGATATAAAACCACATACCTCTTTTACATACTATAAACAATCCAACCATTCCAGTATCAATATCCCTGTAAGCTCTGTGATGGGAATGATATGGAACTGGGGTACAAGGTCCTTCGTCCTTAGTTGGTCCAAAATTTGTCTTTAGTCGCCAACGGTACGTCCACTCAGCATCAGGTGGAACCATGTCATCTAACTTGTCCTCCGGTGCTGTTTCGTCCTCAAACAAGGCACCTGAAGGTTTAATACATAATTCAACATCACCAACGCTTTATGTATTTTCATTTATCATGTATCAAAGTGTACGTGTATGTCTTCATTTTAGATTGTATCACAAAAGGTACACCTCTTCAATTTTTGGCAATTTTTGACGACAATAAAATAAACCATTGGAAATATTCATTGTATCCTTCCTACTGCAAGTGAACACAAAAGTCACCCTTTTGAAAACGATGCAGGCCTCGACGGCCAAGTGGTAGTTTATTATATTTGGCTATGAAGATTAACTGAAAACTATTATCTTGAAAGGTGCAAATTCGTGCCTAATTGTGAACGACTGTAAAAAAGAAGGTTCAATCAACCCGATCTTACATTAAGTGTTACTTACCGATGATCTCCGGCTTCCCTCACATACAAAATAAGACGTTATGATCTAGCCGAAAAAAACTGCTTAAGGTGGTATTGTCCCATTCAAAAAGTTAATCTAAACGCTTCAAATATATATTTTTCATGAGATTGAAAGAATAATTTGGAAATTCGACATATTATTCTTACCTTCTGAATCGTCTTCATAATATACTTTCGTATGTGAATGAATAGTATACGGCCTACGTCCTTTATTTTTAAAGTGAACTACGATGGTATCTCCGATTTTACCCCTCCTCAAAGGACCGAGGAAACCCATGGAAGGTTTTTGCCTGATTTCATACTTAAACGAGTTATATGTAAACTGTTTGTATATGGTTTTGGTGTACACACGACCAATTCTTGAGGAATGTGTCAGCTATGCTAAAACAGAAGAAGTACTTTATATGTTATGTCTAAGCGACGATGATGAAGATAAAAACATTCACAAGTTTAGACGATAAGACAAAATCAGGAAATAAAAAAAATAGATAACCAAAAATTTAAAAAAAACAGGTCCAGACTTTCAACCTGATACTAGACGTGAAACCAGACGCTTCGGAGTTTCAGGCTAGTCCTGTTCAGCGTGCGATTCATATCTAGTGCCACAGTCTACATACTCTACTTTTTTACTGTCTCCGTAGTCGTAGTGCAGTGGTTAGCGAGCTTCCTTGGGGTGTGGAAGATCCCGATCGAGTCCAACCAAAGACATGTCTAAAATTGGCAATGAAAATGCTTCTTAGCTAGCACACACGCAGCACTCAGGAGTCACAGCAAGGACTGGTCGGCTAGGAGACAGAATAATGTTTCACAGTAAGGTGGTTTGCCTACTGCGGGCTGTAACCTAAGTGAGCTAGCTTTACAAAAATCCAGCTCAATGTGGCGGTCTAGTACATGCATACACCAAAATATGCATCGCACAATGTGATTAGCCCCCACCATGACTTAGCTCAAAAATTGCTAACTTATATACAAAAACGATTTCAAATGATATATGTTTTCAAAGTTCTTTACGACAACCTTATTTTGAAATTACAGTCAATTTAAGGGTAAAAATCACCTCCAAAAATGTCAAAGACAGTTAGAATGTCCAGAAATTAGCCCAAAATTTTAACAAATTGATATAATTTGCAAAGCAACACTGTTAACATTTGTCATAATTGTTAGATAGTCTTGAAGCTTCACAAAAAAAAGTTTTTTTTATTTCTTCTTGAAAATATTTCTTTAGTGAAATTGTCTGCTGGATGACTGGGTTCTCTAAAGAGACCCAGAGTATTTTGTAATCAAGAGAGTATCTTTGATCATGGGCTCATATAGGTAACTTTTCTTTTACAAAATAATTGAATCCTATAATCAAGTGAATATCTGTTTGGAAACATGCAACATATATAACTTTACCTCATATCACCATCAACCATGTTCTCCCCAGATGGCGCATAATCCCATTCCACCTCCACTGCAGCAATGTAATATACCCGTTTATTGATTGAAGTGTAGTTCAAAAGACCAATCATGACCAACAAAACAGATAACGACATAATCACTAGTTTCTCTCATATAAAGATACACAGTGAGTTTACGGTGGATGTGAAGATACACGGTGATTTCACGATGGATGTACAGATACACGGTAAGTTCACGGTGGACTACATCTTATACATAGTTTTCAAAAGAGAGATGTTCCAGTTTGTCAGAATAATTTACAGATAACAAATCTTATTCCGATGACATACAAAATCTTTGTCACATAAATCATCTATTTTATGATGTAGTTCAGAAAGCCAAGAAAATTAACAGTGATTAATATGTTTACACCCCAGCATTAATCAAACAAAAACAAAGGAAAATAGTTTTTTTAATATTAAAAGAATCATACTATTCATGATAAAAACATATCGTTCAATCATTTAGATTTTTTATTTCGTAGTTGTTAGTAGGTCTTTAAACTGGGCCAAAATAATTGTTTTTCAACTAGTGTTTTAGAAAATTAATTTTAAATGAAAGTTTGCATTAACCGAATATTTATAATATTAATGTATCTTGCCATCAAATTAAATATTTTGGTGTTCCATGCCATGCCATGTCTCTTATATTTGTATTCAATTTCGGTAAAACAGTTGACAATTACGTTTGTGCTTAATTTTCGATAAAACAGCTAGTTCACCTTCCTCTTTTACATACTATAAACAATCCAACCATTTCAGTATCAATATCTCTATAGACTCGCTGATGTGAATGATATGGAACATTCGTCATTGGTTGGTCCAAATTCGTCTTCCGACTCTAACGGTATGTCCGCACAGCACTAGGTGGAACCATGCCATCTAACTTGTCTTACGGTGCTGTATCGTCCTTAAACAAGGCACCTGAAGGTTTACTGTATACTCTATGCTCAATTCTTAATTATTTATTCGTTAAACATTCATTTCTTGTGTGTCTACTTGTACATATATTCAAATTACTAATTTCGGATTCTTTCGCAACAATGCGTATACAGAACACCCTTATTATATCCGCCACATTTTGTTCTTCCAAATCTGAAATGATTTGTTCATGAAAAGTTTTTGAAAGTCTGTGGCATCTAACTGAGGATACAAAACGAATGAAGGGCAATATATTGAAGGTATACTGTATCTTCAATATGAAAGAGTAAAAAATAAAATTAAAGTAAAAATTAAATTTTTTTCCTCTTTGCAAATTGCTTCTATAGCGATCTCGATGGCCAGGTGCATGAAGCAGTTGATCACGTCTACCTGTAAAGACCATTGTAGCTCATCACGGTCAATTTTCAAGTTCGCGCCTAACTATGGGCGACTTGAACCTGGTGTGTTGAAGTTAACCAGTTACTGCCGAAGGTCGTTGGCTTTTTTTGCGGGTACTCCATCTTCCTCCACCAATAAAATTAGTTGCCACGATACAGCTGAAAATGGCTTTAAGTCTCGTTTAGTCAGTTATTCAAAACGCTATATATTTTTCTTGAACTTGCAAGAATAGTTTGGAAAGGAAAGGTATGATAAGGACCATTTTTTGCCCTTAAAAATGAGGATCTTTGTAACATGACAAAACCTGGCTCAAGTTAGAATAAGTATGAAATGTATGTTACTAAGTAATAGGGTTATATCTATGCAAATAACTGGTTTTATGACGTCACAGTGATGTTATCAGCATGTCCTTATTTGGCTTTCCAAATCAAATATGCCAAATTTGTAATATTTTAACTAGTTTTGTGAGCCTGAGCGAGTACCAACAAAATATTTATATTTTCAATGTACCTTACAAAAATACACCTTATGGTATAATATTGATTTGTACTCGCTCTGGCCCATATTTAAATCCCGAAAAAACTGTAAAAATGTGGCATTTTCTGACATATTTGCACTTTTCTTCAAAAAGGGCTTATTTTGATGCTCAAAACTGAAGAGATTACTACAAAGATTAAAATAAATTACGTACTTTCTGCAAGGGTGGACACCTATGTATATTTAAATGGTGGTAACTGATAAAAAACAAACACTTCATAATTATTACAATTTTAGGGGACAAAAAGGGGTCTTATCATACCTCTCCTTTTAAGGTATTTATTCGTACCTTCTGAATCGTTATCATAATATACTTTAGTAGGCGGATAAATGTGTAACGTCTACGTCCTTTGTTTTCAAAGTGCACGAATGATAGTACCTCCGATTTCACCCTTCATCAAAGGACCAGGGAAACCCATGGTAGGCGGTTGTCTAACTTCATACTTAAATTATTTATCTGTAAACTGTTTGTATGTGGTTTTAGTGTAAATACGACAGATTCCGCTTTTCCCCTTTGTCGAAGAATTTAGCATGTATGCTAACTACTTGCTAAAGATAAGAAATTAAATATTTACGAGTTTAGACTGTAAGAAAAGATAAAGAAATAAAAAAGAGAAAATCAACTTAGAGATGAAAACATGTGCTCTGGAAGTACATGCGTTTCCTGTTTCACATGCGATTTATAATGATAGCCAAATTCAACATAAAAGTCATATATAATGTTCTTACATCACAATGCAAATGGTCATTAAGGTTCCGTTTTGACTCCATAGTTTGTGAAAACAAAAATATTACATTTACATTTACAATTACAATTACATATAATCTAATAATTTATACATGTATTACATTTAAAAAGGATATGGATGTAAAGGTGCAGGAGACAAAATCCTACAAAGCAAAAACAAAACATAACGCGAACACCACTAAGACCGCTGTTCTAAATATGGTTGTACATGATGTATGTTTCGAAAGGTCTTTAAAACAACTTTATTTTTATTTTACAAGGTCAATTTCAAAGCTATGGTCAAAACAACAGTCCCAGTGATAACTATCGTGATTTTTTTAAAGATATTTCTGTCTCTCAACAGAACTATTTTGTTTTTCTTTGAAAATCTTTCATTTTAGTATATTCCAAACAATACTTTTCATGGGCTGTTAACAGGGTGACATGTCTCTTCCAAACTAGTTGGATCCGATAATTTATATGCCTTTACTATCTGTTCGGAAATATGTAAAATCTTCAAAAGCATTTGTAAAACTAACTTTTTATCTTTTACATGAAATCACCATCAACCATGTTTTCTCTAGATGGAATATAATCCCATCTTATCTCCAAAGCCAAAATTTAATGTACCCATTCATTGGCTGTTGTGTACTGCAAAAGACTAATTAAGACCCCAAAAACAGATAACAACCATTAACTTTCTTCTATCATAGATACAAAATAGATTGTCAAATTAACTTACAGATGACATAAATTTCATTTCAATGTCGTAAAGAAAACAATTTTGTATAAATCAGTTATTTCTTTTATGTAGAGTTAGAGAAGGCGAAACAACACAACATTAATCAAATAAAATCAAAAGAAAAACTGTAAAAAATGTAAAACATTCAACATACCGCTCAATCATTCCTTTTTTTTTAAATGTGTTCAAACACTTTCTACTTGACGGATCAGTTACACTCAAAGTGTAGATGTGTATTGTTGTAAATCTAAAAAAAAAACCAAAAGACTAAATATAATGCCTGTTACACATAGGGGTCGAAATCGGAGCACTTTGTGATATTTTTATTGTACTTTGAGTCGTATTTGCAACCCTGTATTTAACAGAACTGTATTTTATTGCACTTAGGGTCGTAATTGTAACCCCTATGTAATAATTATTATTACATTTCGGGTTGCAACTGTACAACTTCTTCCACATACATGTCACTTGTGACCACTGAAGCTTTAAATGACAAAGTAAATAAAGGGGAATTTCTGCACAAAAATTAAATTTGAAGAAAACAGAATAGCTAGGGTGCGCAAAATTGTTGCAAAATTGTTGTAATCCATTGAGTGTTTTACGGGGAGCATGTGTGGATAAGGCAAACTGAGCTGTCGGCGACCCGAACGGTGATGACGCCACAATATGACGAACAAAGTGATTTAACATGTAGACCGCAGAAAATGGTATTTAAGACATTTTTACTATTCATAATAATAATTTTGATCTGATGAGTACCTTTTTTAATTATCACAATCCGTTTAAGTTAACTGTCTTTGTTATTTGTATCTCTGCAAATTTACATATATGCTTACGTTAATTGTTCCGCTTGTCATAAATTTAGACATTTCCGTCCTTTAATATCAGTTATGAATTAACACCCCAATACAGGTACTGCATGCGTTACAAAATATTGCAACACAGTCCTTTTGGATCTTTTATTTTCCAAAGAAAAATGAAATTGTCAGTTTGTCAATATTACTCTCGGTAAATCAAGATCTTACAGTGTTAATTATCCAACAACAAAGTTTACTCTTTTCTGTCACTTACTAGTATTCTATTTGGAATTAAAATATTCAAAAACCTCAGGTCAAAATTTGGTTATGACAAGACAATAGTATAATTTGGCTTGACTGAATATCTTTAGCTCACAATAAGGTCATAACTAAATTTTAGCATCATATTAGTGCTCTCGAACACAGCATGAACACAGTCTTATTTTAGAAAAAGTCATCGTAACCCTACCTTGGATCGGTTCTGCTTCGCATCCCATTAATAGTATTATCAGTGTTGGGAAACTCAGACACATACAGATTCAACATTCAATACAGGAAAGGTGACGAAAATCGAACTGTGGGCGAAACTAGCTTCATTGTTCTAAAAAATAGAAGGATTAAATCTGTACTTGACCGAGTCTGAGTTCAAAACAGTCATTACGGTATGTCAAAAACATATGATTTGAAAAAAATAATAATTTGGTCGTTAATTCAAACCTTTTATCTCAAAAGGTGTGAGATACAAAAAAATTAGAGCATACTTCTGAAAGGTCTTAAGGAATTTTTAAAAATCTGAAATGAGTGTATCATTATGGGACTTTTTTGTTGTGAAATTATTTCTCACAATGCCATTGGTCTGTTTCAGTTGGTGTGCCACTTTTACATACACACACAAAATAGTTCCGTATTAATAACATTGTTATGATAAACTAGTAAAGATTGAATGCTTATATTTTTGGTTATTCTACATGAGATCAGAAAGACCAAATATACATCGCAATATGAGCATATGATAGATAATTTACTTTTAAATGTCTGAATACAAAAAGTAGTCTCACGTGATACGTTTATCAATACTGGTCTAAGGGAGATAATTTTAACATAAAAGAATAACAATTGCGCATGCATAATTCTCTTGAGTGTATTAATTATATTGAATAAGAAATAAATGTTTCACATGTCAAGTCCGACATTGTATAGGATAATTATAGAAGAATTTGAAATTTTGTAAGGTTGTATAATAATCAACTGTAAAATTTAAAATTACAAAATAAACAGTAACATATGCAGCTATTACAGTCATTTTTAGGGGAGATAACCCAGTTAGTAATGAAACATGTATAACGTTTTGAAATATTAAGATTAATACAAAATTGAAAAGGAATTTGTCAAAGATTTATACATAAAAACAACTGATGAAACAAACAAAATTATTGTGCAATTAAATGTTAATAATGGTGCATGCATCGGACAATGCCATCGATGACCGAATATCAAAACAATAACAAATGACGAT